>CATIWQ010346850.1:0-20859 GCA_949673415.1 Euphorbia schlechtendalii | reverse complement strand
CCACTCTCACTCTCTCTACCACCCATTCCACGAATTTGGTGAGGTTTGGAGCCCTATTTATAGAGTATGAAGGGTTGCGTCTATCCATACGAAGAGTTGTGTCCATTGGTGAAAGATTGCATCACTTCATTGTGATTGGTTAAGAAGCTTTAATCTTATCCACAATGGATAGGCACCTTTTCATGATTGGTTGACTTCCAAAAGGTGTCTTTTCGTTTGGTAGTTGATGGCGGTTGATCGTTCTTATCTGGCGGTTGAAAGAAGATAAGAGTTTACTAAAACCCATCCAAGTCGCGATCGCGAGTTACATGTTGCGACCGTGAACTTTTGGTTGGCAACTTTCTGTTCTGAAGAATACTAAGTCACGACCACGAATGGTTATCATGACCATGAATTGTGTTTTTCTTCAAAATTCTTCTTGTAACTTCACCGATCTTCAACAGCTTCGATCCTAAGCCAAATCTTTAAGTTCCATGCATCTTTTCGCACCTTTTTCACTCTTTTTACATAGGTTTCCACTTTAGATGATTTTACTCCCAAGATTTACCTAGTATCTGTATTTGCACAAAAAAAAACTACATACCATGTGAAATCTTTTATATGAAGTAGAAAAATGACTTAAACTATAGTGTTTAGTGTATAAAATTATAATGATAATAAGTGTAATTATACACTTATCAGTCTCTACGTGTCATGAAACATGCTTTTAATTAAATAAAAGCAGGATTCAACACAAGCTGAGTGAAGTAATCCTAAACTATTTAGTACTTAGCACAGACTCTGCTTTTCCTACTCTAAGTCATAACTTAATTAATTATCCAGCAAAACTAAGTTATTCTCCCTTGAATAAACTCAAGTCAGCTTTATTAATTAGGATTCTACTTAGTACTCAATTAATTTCACTAAGCTAGATAGTTTGATATTTCTAAAACTACTCAGTACTGTGAATTACTCTTAACTTGGTTCTACAATTCCCAACTCTCAAAGCTGACATTGAGTTAGATGGAGCAGTAATCCATGTGCTACTATCTCAAGAATTGACAAACTTTTCCACTAAATCAAAGGCGAAGCTTACGAAGTTTGATGAACATTCAAGTATTCCCTCTGAATCAATTTACTATGAAGAATTTGAGAAGATTCAAGGAAGTTTGTTCACAATTTATGATCATCTCGCAATGGAAAGCACGAAGAACATAGTGAACAAGATGGCATTGATTCTCACTAGGCTGACTAACTCTGCAGCTCAGCTCAACATAGTTGTCTCTTCTATCCTCACGTCAAATGTTATTGCCAACATAGTAGCAAGAAAGATAAAGGGTAGTATAGACGCTGATGTGGAATAGCTGAGTAGTTTGAATGCCACATTGGCTACTCAAACAACATAGTTTCATAAGTTTGGGGAAGAACATGCCAAAATTGAGACATCAACGAACAATAAGATCAGCGAGCTGTCAAAGCAAATTGATGTCAATAAGGATCTCAGGCACAACATGTACGAAGTGATGGAGAAGATGCTACAAAAAGGATGGATAAACATATGCTAAACCTAGATGCTCTTGGAAATAAGCTTGACTCAGCCTGCAAGGTTACCAATGAAAATACTGATGATTCCTTAAGAAAGATGCAAGAAGCTCTCCTTGAAGCAATGGGCAATCTCTTTACTGAGCCAATTGAGTCTCTAAACCCAGATAACGGTCTCTCAGTGAATAAGAAATTGAATGCCCTTAAAGATCATCTTTTTGATATGCAGAAGAAAATAGATCAATTGGTCACCATTGGGCTATATGACTCTAGGGATATTGAGTTCACAACTAAAACTACGAACTACTTTTACCCCTGGATCATTGACATGGAAGCTACGATGAAGATCGCACTTTTTGTATCAGATTTCATAGGTCTCCTGTAGTGCTTTCAACAGCTTTTCATCAAGGGTTAGATCAGATTGCTCATCTCACCTAGTGTCACCATTTGCTTCTCGAAATACTCAATGATCAAGACATCCTTACAATGAAGGGAAAAGAGCATCTTGAGCAAGAGATATCTCCAACAATCATAAGGAAGCAAGAGGACTTGTAGTTTTCTCTTAACTCCTTTAATCTATGTGTTGAACATATTGTAAAAGGCTAGATAACAAAGGGGGAGAAAGTAGTTGGAGATGCCCAAAGGGTAACATAGCAATACAAAGCTTCACATTCATAAAGGCCTCCACATCCTGAACCTCAGCAATAGCATTAACAACAGCAGCAAAAGCAACAACAGTAGCACCATCAAAGTCAACAGCGTCATTCAAGCTATCCCAAAGGTGGAGGACCATCTTCTTCTCATCAACCTCAAAATACCCGTAGATAGTTTAGAATAGAATTAAACTTGTATAAGTGCTTCAATGTAATTACTTAGTTTTGAACACAATTTATCACTGACTAAGTTTATATTTTTAATGAAAAATTCAAGTTTATCTCTATCAAGTTAAGAGCTTCTTAACTTTATATTTGTTGTTTATTCTTTGTTATTTCTGCTTATAAACTGTTGAAGGAATAATCTAAGACCATTATGAAGGAGAAGCTGAAGTAAGACAAAGTTCCAATTTTTAAAGAAATTCCTCTAAGTATGGGGGAGTTCTTACTAACTAAGGAATTCACTCAGCATGGGGGAGTCTTACATCATCTATCAGGTATTTTTATATCTTTAAACTATTTATTCAATTAATCTCTTCTACTACCTTGTTTGTTATCTATTCCAAAAGGGGGGAGATTGTTGAACCTAAGTTAATAGTACTTCATAGTACTTAAAACATTTTAGAAATAACAAATTGTCTAGGATAGTGAAATTAATTGAGTACTAAGTAGACTCTTAATTAATGTTTACTTGAGTTTGTTTAAGGAAAAATAACTCAGTTTATTGAGTTTTAATTAAGTTATGGCTTAGAGTAAGAAAAGCTGAGTAAAGCTCAGTATTACATATTTATAAGTTATGGACTCAGCGAAGCAGAGTGGCTTTTATTTATTAAAAGTTGAGTTCTTTTGACACTTAGAGAATAAAATGACACATATGTTGTTAACGCTGTCTATGAGAGGCAGAATATACCTTTGATGCTTTTTCAGGAGAAAAGGAATTGAAATTAAAGAAGATATTCAAGTGGTCCTCACAATGAAAATTTCTCAGTACAGAATGTTGGAGATTCCTTGCTAAAGTCCAAGGTAAAAAGTATCTTCTGACATGCGTCGTTTCTCAGTGTCTTTGGGCTACTCTGCAACATCAGCAATCGGACAAATCACAAGCTTTCATGTTGCATCTCGCGCGCCTCTCTATCATACGGAACTACTTGAAGAAATGAGTTTTTCATGCATCTAGATTAACGGAATAATCTCAGGCTTCAACGTTCAAAATCTTGGCCTATAAATGTCATGGAATTTGTTTCAAATAGACAAATTTGAAAGTTGTGAAGAGAAGAGAAATTGAAGATAAAGTTAGGATGAGAAGTTTGCAATGGCTACTTTCAAATCTTCCAAGTATAAATATAAGACTGAAGTAGATGTTTGAATTTGGTGAATCACCTCAAATTTCTTAAGAGCTGAAATACTGTCATAGTATTCCTATCATTTACAAATTCCAAATCAAGCATTCTAAGCAAACACAAACTGATCAATCAGTTTGTAATAGAGAGAATCAATCTTAGATTTAACATTGTAAAAGGACAATGATTTTTATAAGTTGAAATCCTTAGTCCGCATTTCTTATTTAAATCTGAGTGACAACATAGGAAGGGTACCTAAACAATGGATTGAGTGGTAGTTAGAAAGGAAGGTACTTTTTGTAATCGTTTCTACCCTCTGTAAAGGCTTCTCCGCCTAAGGAAGGAAAGAAACACTAGTGGATTAAAGATCAGAAAGGAATCCACGAACTAGAGGTAGGCTCGAGGCTGAACAAGGATAAATCTCAGGTGTTGAAGTTCTTACCTTTGTCGTTTGTATGTATAGCATCTTGCTCATTCATCATTCTCTCTATTTTATAATTTTAGCTTGAAAACCCAATTCGAGATGAGTGAAGTACTCAACACAGATTGAAGATAAACTAACTCAGCAAAGCTGAGTAGTTTATAGTTTTTAGACCTGCACTTAGCATAGTGTTATTCATCACGCATCTAAAAATTAAACTTGCAAAAGAATTTTATAAACTCTAAAAATAACCAAGTAACTGCATTCATCCCCCCCCCCTTTTCTTTTTTATTTAAGCTATTTCGGACCAAAAAATTTACTTCTTAATATACAATTTCTCTTAAAACTCCATAAGCTTAAAATATACAATTTAGCTTACGACCTTATAATTCTTAAGACCAGCTCTAGATGACTCACTTATTCCGGTTTCAAAGATTATATCCTTCATATACATGTACAAAACGATCATATGACAGTCATGAATATCTAATTATTCTAAATGTATGCATGCAAGAAGCCTAATCAAAAAGTTTCACACCTGATTATGGTGATCACAATGCAAATTACTTAGGAAGTTCCATTCCTCCCTACACACACACACACACACACACACACACACACACACACACACACACACACTCCCTCACATATACAAACTAAGCATAGATGAAAGTGACTATAAGTAAATAAACTTACCCTTGAACATGGTAGAACGTAAAAATAAATAAACTAACTTATAACTTAACTAAACACACAGCATACAAAAGAAATTAATCAAATAAACATAAAGTATGAACACTGAAATGAAATAAAGGGAATATAGGTGAATAGAATATTCAAGAACTCCAACATTCAACCCGTAGTCTATTGAATTTTGTCAAACTTCCTATAAGGAAAGTCTTTACTCACATTTACTATTTGCATGAATTGTATCCTTTGTAAAGCACTGAATTCTTGTAAATATAGAAGATAATATGAAGAACAATGATTTTATTTATAAGTATTTTGCAAGTACACTATGACAATAAACTCTCATGAATAAGCAAAAATCTACAAAGAGAATGATTTCACTCGACTTTACATACATTCTATCAAAGAACAAAATATTTCTTTGCTTATATTTCTAAGAATTAATCTCTCTATGATTTTATATTGTTCTGGCCGAAATTCCATCTTATATAAGGGTGAAAAGTAGTGTTGATTCACTCCTCAATGGTTGGTGAAGTTGTCTTTTCAATTGGTAATTATGACAGTTTCGGCGGTTGAAAAGTCAATTGAGAAGAAACATATCCACATGTATATTTTGGTGTCTCGTGATCGTGACAGGATGTCATGATCGTGACTTTATTCTCCGAAACTTTTTGTTTCTCATTATGCAATGTCACAAGCGCGAGTTATAATCACGAGCGTGAACAGTTGAATCTTCATAATTCTTCTTCTAGACTTAGCCATTTCAATTTTTATCCAAATCACCAATATTTACCTCCAATTTGCATCATATTCCACTCTTTTGGCATTAAATTCTAATTCCAAGTGATTTATTTTACCTAAACCTGTAATTGCACAAAAAAACACCTAAATATCACATGAAATTTTGTAAATGAAAGTAAAATCACCAAGAAAATATATGTATTTATGGAGAAATATATACTAGAATAAGTGTTCTCTTTAGCAACACAACCGGTAACAGTGTACTTGTGATGTGGCCGAGATCGTTGGAGAGTTTAACTTTAGCTTCTATTGGTAGTTATGCTTGGGAGTAATTGTGCTTGCAAATATTTATCGAGAGCTTTACAAAAACAATAGATATAGATAAAAAAAACAAATGGATGGTTTGAGCACGGGATTTTTACCCCCGACACGCGAGTTCGATGATGAAGCTGTAATTTATTTTCCTTTGCTAGTCTTCCACTTTAACAGGGTCTCGGAGGTCCTCGAGAGGAGCGTTCCTTGTTTCTTATGAACCTTAAATATTTTCTAGGTCACCTCATCAGTAAACAGGTCAAATTTGAACCAAAATCATACCAGAAATGGATACCGATGTTACTAACTTCGGTACCCATATCATCTTTACAGACAAACCAAAAAACGTAGTTTCTGTATTAGTTGGGTCAAAAAGACCCAACTTCAACCCATAATTAAAGGAAGAAAAAAGGGAGAAAGGACAAAAAAGATAGGTGAGCTAACTTGGACTTTTTGGATTGAATGGAGCCCATAAGGGCTTAATTATTTTAAAAGTGAAGAGGAGGAGCACGTAAATAAGGAGGAAAGTTGTAGAGAAAAAAAACTCATGTTTTTTTAGAAAGAAAACCAAAAAACAAGAAAAAGAAGGGATTTTTACTAAACTTTCAAAAGGATTGGTTTTAGAGGGTTTTTAAGTTTTCAAACTAAAAGGAAGAAGGACTCCTACCTCCTCTCTTCCTCTCCTTACAAGCCATATCCCGGAAGCCTACCCTTCCCGCCAAGAGGAGATCTCTACTCTACATTTTCTCCAAAAACAGCAAAACCAAGCCAAAGAAACAATGAGGACTTTCCTCGTACTTTAGTGGACCAAGCAAAGTGGATTCATGGCTACGGGTTAAGCCTCTGAGTTCCTAGAGTTTGTGCTTATATTTATATGCTTTTCTTTTTGAAGTTGTGCTTTCTTTTCTGTTATTTTCGGTTATTTCGGTTTTTGAACACCAATCTGTGTTTCGGGAATTGCGATATGATTCCAAATCTGTTTAAGTATTTTGTTTACATAAACATATTCTACACATCTTGAGCTTTCTGGAATGATAAAGATTGCTTGAAACGGACAAGTATATCAAAAGTTATGAATTTTCAAAGTTTTGTACAAATTTATTTCGGTTTCCTGGGCAGAATGTTACTGTTTTCAGTTCTGGGTTTGACGAAGATTTATATTATGTGATTAGTTATTTTTATTAGATTCCTTAGATCATGAGGTTTCCAGAATGATAAAGATCACTTAAAACGGATAAGTATAAATAAAGTTATGATTTTTCTAAGTTACGTAAAATTACGGTTCACGATTTTGGACAATGCGGACTGTTTGATATTTTTTCGTATGAAGCTGTCTTCAAAATGTGATTTGGTCACTTTAAGTATGTTAAAAACATCTTGAGCTTTCCAAAATGATGAGAATCATTTGAATCCGATAACTATAGTGAAAGTTATGATCGTTTGAAGTTTCGGATTTTTCTGTTGCGGTTTCTGCTGTTTTTTTTTTTTTTGTGTGTGTTTTCTGCAGGCCTGGAGACGTAACATTGGTACCGATGTTACCAACATCGGTACTGACATTACCAAATTTCAATAACATCGGTACCAACGTTACAAGGTTGACGTTGACATTACCTCTTTTTTCTCAAAATACAAGTTTGTATATTATGTATTAATTATGTGTTAATTAACAAAAATAATTTGTTTACATGAACATATCAAGATTAATATAATAATTTTATATTAATCTTTTGGATATATTCCAAGAGAAAATTTAAATACTGGTTTCCTCTTAACCGGGATAAAATTATTACCGTATTTGAATTTCCTCGGAATATACACAAAAGATAACAATTATGTTCATGGCCTAGAATTATTTGTCGCTTCCATTTATTTGTAAATAATTAAAATTAATTTAGAAAACCCCCATGAAGGGAATAAAAAGTAATCCCGGATAACAGTCCACACTACTTTGCCATGCGGTCATTATCACTAATAAAATTGACCAACATACGTGTGAATAAAAATGAACCAACCATTTTTTAAATTAACAACTTTAAATCGTCGATATTTTAACTGGACCACACGGGCCTTCTCAAAATCAAATCGAACATATGTACCATATCTCGTGCTAACCTTTGTGGATACAGGTTAGATGTATGTCTAAGATTTTATTTTCCTTCGTGTATCACATTTATTTTAATAAAAAATTATGTATTTGTTAGATCGGTTGTAAAATAGTATATTTATGTATTCATTCCCCTAGATCTCATGTATTTAGGCAATTTGTAAAACCCTCAAACTAGTGATGTAATTAATCACCCCTTAGGATAGGCGCATTTAATTTCCTACTTGTTTACTTCCGCAATTTACTTACCGTTTTATGCATGTGCAATAAACTATAAACTGAATATATCTAGTTTAGTTCAAATATTATAAACGTGGTTTCTCTCGCAGTGTAATTTAATTCAAATGATGATGAAATAGATAACTCATCCCGGACCCGAATCTCTATTTTATGGTATGGATTAGGCAAACGGATTTAAGCTGTACCAACTCTCCCCGGAAGAGCTGATCCGGGTGGCGACTCTGTAACATAGACTAGAGGTCCCGATCTCGAGTCTTTTGAATTTGCAACGCATTTTCATGTAAACCATGGTTTCCTCCTCGAAAAACCTCTTTTCCAACGCTCTCCCACGTGAGCATGTTTTCGAAAACCCCACGCCCCATCTCATGGGGTCGACACCTCTCGACATCCGTGTTGGTCCACCGAAACGTCATCCGCTCACAGTGGCAACTCAACTGGGGATATCTTTTTTATAAACTCAAAAGTTTAAAAGATTTTTGGATGAGTATTGAAAATTCATCAAATGAGTTAACCCACATTTAAAATATCGAACAAAGCATATGTATTAGACAGATTAGCCATCAAGGTTAGGATGCCCTATTTTACCCAGAAGCTTGCGAAAGTATACTTCGTGACTCCCTGGTGATCAAAGGAACTTAGAGAGTGGATCACTTGTTGCCATACCGCATGGACTCTCTTGAAAAAGGGGGAAAAGGGTATCATAGTGCAACAAGAACCTTCTACATCAACAAACCATTGACCAAGCTCATATAAGGAAATCGTAGACACTTTCCCTAGGTTTACCAAAACAAATGCATCTTTTTTTGCAGGTTCGCTCCTTAATACTTTACGGGATTAAGATGATCCAAACCTAGATTTAGGAGCCTAACCCTTATACGCGGGAGACATAAGGTTGGAAGTGATACGTGGTGTGCTACATGCTATGTGTTCATCACATTACCATGTTTATTTCACATGAAACATCATGCTAACCCACGATTCATTATGCAGATACAAAATAAACACACACATGTCATTACCAAACCTAAATTTAGAGAGACGCGATGAGATAGCGTCACTTAAGATTAGGATCACCCCCGATTGTGCTATCACACTCAATCCTCTTGGAATTACAAATTTCCAAACTTTAGGGTACAACACATCGTTTTACCCTAACCTGAACCTAGATTTAGGAGAGACACAATAAGACAGCATCACCTAAGATTAGGGTCACCCACATTTGTGTTTTCACACAAGATTCCCTTGGAACACCTCACTCCCGAAAAACATAAGGTATAACACATTGTTTTACCCGAACTTAAACTCATCAAGATCGATCTATAGCCCTCAGAGTTAAAAGTGTATTGTCACTTGGATGATACATAACCATTTGTCATTTGTCATTTTATTTCAAAAGGATTGGCAAACTTACCACCTTTCTTGCCAGAACGGCATCCTTTTACTTAGTGCCTCATAGGGTATAACACCTTGTTTTACTCGAACTCAGACTCACCGAGAGTAATCCTTGGTGATGAACTCTTAAAATTCAAAAGTGTATTGTCACTTGGATAATAAGCGACCTTTGGTCATTTTTGGTTTGTTTATTTCAAATGGATTGGCAAACTTACCACCTTTATTTTGCCAAAATGGCATTCCTTTTGCTTATTGCCACCTGGGTAGTACAGTAAACCTTAGTTATGGTTAGTTTGCTTCAACTAGATTGGTATATACACCCTCGCATCCCTAGGACGTAACCCTAAATGACTTTGAATTGCTCATCACTCTCGAGTGATAGGCACACTCCGTCGGTTTGTTTCAAAAGGATTAGCAGACCCTACTTACCTTCGGTAACAACTTTATACTCATCATAACACTAACCTTTGTATTGCAGCCATTTCATGGGCATTACATGGACTAGTCCATAGTCTGTCGAGCACGCATCCCATTTCTGACGACAGTGATTGTATTTACCTCAGTTAAGTCTCGAAGGAGGTCGGCTAATTGACTCGTCCGAATCTCTCCCATCATGGCTCAACAAGAAGAATCATTCATAGAGGGCTTCCTACACACGGATTCGAGCAAAGACTCGGGTTCAGATTCAGGTTCAGGGTCCGATTTAGAGCAGAGATCAACATTCAATTTGAGGCTGATCCCTGAAATGGCAGAGCAACAAAACATGTCAAGGGGGACTAATCAACAGGATTAGGATAGGCCTGCTCCCCAATCTGGGATTGGCCAAGAAATAGCCAATGCTCTCAGTATAATTCTCTATAGCGACCAGTTTGCTCAGGCTATACCATTCCATTCTCACCCCTAGAAAACCAAAGGGTAGATGACTAACCAAGAGCTCATTGGGAACCTCCAGGGTCCCGCTACAACCATCCATCCTACGGCTAGGAGATTGGGCTCTGCTCCCCACACCTTCAACACCCAGTTCCGCTTAAGTAGTCCACAAGCATTTGGCCAAGCGAGGCCAACCTTTACTCAGTCCCATTTCAGTTAGGACCAACCGATTTTGGTACCGGCCAGGCATCAGGCAGTAGTGGTCAGATAGCGGGAGTGGTAGACCGGTTGATCGTGGAACCATCAACTCAACTCAGGCAGCCGAGTTACCATCAGGGATTTTAGCAATTTGAAATAGCAATAAGGCCAGAAGGACCATCGTCAAGTTTCGTCCCCACAGCACCGAACTTTTATCCTCAGTCCCTACGACACCGACCTTTTATGTCCCTACATTCCAGACTCCGTCCTTTGGGTATGGCGCAGCAACGTAGCACCTAGGTCAATTCTCAGCACAACTGAACCTAGCACTTCCTCCAAGGGGTCCCACTCATCCCCAAGGTCTTTATAATTCGTACGGCTTCCAAGCTAGGCCAGAAATGGGCTATTCAGCTTCTTAGCCCAACATGGAGGAATTGTGGCATGACTTCTTAGCTACCTGTGGTGGGCACATTACCCAAGGTTAGACAGGTGTGATCTTGACAAAATTGATGGCCGGAGACAATGACACACTACCACCAACTTTCGCTATGCCCCAGTTCAAAAAATACACGGGCAATACTGATCCTCGTGCACACATTGCCCACTATCAGAACGTAATGAGGGCCTTGAGGATAAGTGATTGCATGATGGCCAAATTGTTCATCGTTACACTAGAGAACCCTGTATATGAATGGTATAGTCATCTACCAGTGGACGTAGCTTATGATTGGGGACTTCTGTCCCAAGCAATGGTAGATCACTATGGCTTCAACACCCTGGTAATCACTACTATGCAGAATCTGGAAGTAGTAAGGTAGAAGTAAGGTGAAAGTTTGAAGCCTTATTTTGAGCGTTGGATGGCCACACAAGTCAGATTGCAATTTCGACTGAGTCTGCTGGAAATGATTACCAAACTTCTTGATGGCGCGCTGCCATCTTATCGCAAAAGGCTTGGGTTGGAAACCTTCTATAGTTATCAACAGGTGTTTGTTCGGGTAGAGAAAATAGAGCGTTACGACGCTATAGAAGGAATTGTGGAGTAGCCTGCCAGCAAGACGTGGACCAGGAGAAACGACTCTAGGTCATCATCCTTTAAGGGAAAGTAAGCTGCAGCCCAGTTAATCCAATCTGAGCCTGTTACGGCTGTAAGATTATCAAAGGAGGAATACCATGGAATCTCTCCTTATGAAGCCAACCTTGGCTTTCTTTTCTCCAAGTTACGAGAGTTGAAACAGCTGAGTAATCTGAAAACCTGGTCACCACTTAGCCGGGAAGACAGGTCAAAATTCTGTAATTACCATGTTACCATGGGCCACCACATGAATAATTGCCAAGACCTTCTGAAAGCCATCCAAAAGCTGGTTAAGGATGGAGTGGTGGAAGAATCAAAATTGAAGCCAAGCACAAGGACCAACCCTCTCCCACAATTCGATGGGGCAGTAAGGATGATTAACTCCAACCTGGAGGAAGAGCAGAGTCTGAGACGCATGGGGGAAGTGTTTGATAAATTTGTAATGGTTATAGAAATCGGGATGGATGGAATCCCTTCAGACCAAGTCCTGGATATGCTTGCCAAATCAATCCCTACGGTAAATTCTATGGGATCGACCCCGATATCTATCGAGAGCACAGTAGAAGATTATGACCTATTCGAGTCTGTGTATGTTATAGACGGAGTGAAGGAAGAGGTCTAATAATCAGAAATTAAGAAGCAGCAGGCTAAGCCCATTGACCTAGATGGTTATGTTTTGAAATCTCGAAGGTGGGGAAATAAAGATAGCACCCGTCCTAGGGAGGGTGAGGAGATTTTGTATTGTAAGGGCCCTACCAACCTGGACTCCTACTAGTTGAAAAGGAAGCATGAGTAGCCTCAATACCCATGGCAGACACCCACTGAGACAAGGGTGATAGAATATGGAGTTTTGAGAGTGACCCGCAGTGGTAAAATCTTTAGGAACAACCCAATTCAGCTTGGGAACTCCTCGACCGAAGAGACTACGAGGGATAACACCAAGCCACCTCTACCCCCCATGGTAAATGAGGATGAGCTGGAAGTTGAACCCTTGGTCAACCAGCTTAAGAGCACTCAAGCTAAATACAGCATATGGCAACTCTTGCGCTTCTCCGAGGCACATCACCGAGGGTTGGTACAAAAGTTGATGGAGATGGAAGCAACACCGACTACTTCGATGATCGAAATATGCTCAGCAATAGGGGATGGGATACCCTTGAGGAAAAGTTAGGCCATCACTTTCAACTGGTCAGACCTACAGTAGGAACAACAAAATCACAACAGGGCCCTCTTCATCAGGGTCAATATCTTTGACAGGCCCATCCCTTGTGTCATGGTAGATGACGGTTCGGCTCTAAACTTGTGCCCTGCTAAACGTGCTACCTCACCTGGGTTTGAATGAAGCTATGCTGGAAAGGTCGGATACAGTTATCCAGGCCTATGATGACTCCAAGCGAGGAGTGATTAGATCATTCACTACAACTGTGACGGTGAATGAGGTAAAATTCGAGGTGAAGTTCACTGTGCTGGACATACCCGTCTCATACTCTCTGCTACTGGGAAGACCTTGGATCCACACCATTGGCATTGTCCCCTCTACACTCCATCAGAAGATTAAATTGGTTTACCAAGGGAAACCGGTTACTATAAAAGCGGATGAGGAGTCCATGATGGCAGCGGCAGCCTTCGTAGAGTAAGGCCCAAGGGTGGCCATGGTTAACCAACAAGAAGAGAAGAAGAAGATCCCCATGGGATATCGATATTTCTCAGTAAGCTTGAAGAAGATTATGAAGAAGCAAAGATTTGTCCCTGGGAAGGGACTCGACAAATATCACCAGGGGATGACAGAAGCTATCGATCCTCTCTTACTAACCCCTAGAGCTGGATTGGGATTTACTCCCAAGCACAAAATCTACAAACACAAGCGGTCATCCTTTTGCAACATGGTTAGTGTGTGTACCATTGAAAGGGAAAGACAATACCTGGGGGATGGTGAACCAATCCTAGTAGGAGGAGAGTCTGTGCCAGGATTTGAGATCTTCAGGGATGTATTCAATTTCTCAAAGGAGTGTATGTTAGCTTCGATCATTGAGTCTGCGGATGGCTTGGGATGCTCTAAAAAGATTGATGTGGAAGGAAGAGTGCAAGCTATCACCCTAGAAGCGGTCGTTGCAGTGGCCAAGGATAAAGGGAAATCCAAGATGTTCATTGAAGATGAACCTGAGTCTGAACCCATGAAGGATGAAGTCCAGGATGCCATCGAGGCCATCACCAAGGCCCTTGCAGCCTTAATGAAGAAAAAGGATGAGAGTGCTAAGGAGCAGCTAGCAGCAATCGCAGAGGTCCTCACCAAAGCCGCCACTATGGAGGAGGAGGCAAGACTTGTTGAGCTCCCAGTCAAACAGCCCACCACTATGATGAATGAAGACCCTCCGCCTATGGAGGAGAGTGATGCTACAGAAGTAATCTTTAATATTGTGAATATTTTCGATGTCAATAACTTTGCCTATGAGGCATTTCATTTAATGAATCAGAACTTTGCGTACTTTTGTGATGTCTCGCCAGATGGCAGCATGCATTTTCATGATCATTCACATAATTTTTTCAGCATAACTGATACTTCATTGCATGAAATCAATTTAAGTACGGATGAATCACCTAAAATGGTGATGATTTCAAGTGATCTGACTCTTGAGGAAGAGCGAGAGATAATAAATGTACTTAGAAAACATGTGGTAGCATTTACTTGGTCATATGAAGACATGCCAGGTATTGATAGAGAGATCACCAAACACAGAGTTCTGACTGACTCACACATCAAGCCTGTCAAATAAAAGCTACGGAGGCTGCGACCTGAATGGGCTGAGAAAGTAAAAGTCAAGGTAGCTAAACAAATAGAAGTTAAGTTTTTGGAAGTGGTAGAGTACCCCACATAGCTCGCCAACATTGTACCAATTGCAAAAAGGATGGAAAGTTCCGGGTGTGTGTAGATTTCAGAGATTTAAATAAAGCCTCACCAAAAGATGACTTCCCTCTACCTCATATAGACGTCTTGGTCGACAATGCTGCTCGGGCCGCTTTATACTCATTCATGGATGGCTTCTCAGGGTATAACCAGATCTTCATGGCTATCAAAGACAAGATCAAAACTACCTTCATCACCGAATATGGGGTGTACTGCTACAAGGTTATGCCTTTTGGATTGAAAAATGCCGGGGTAACCTACCAAAGAGCTACAATAGCTCTACTACATGACTTAATTCATAAGGAGGTAGAAGTGTATGTGGATGATATGCTAGTCAAATCCAACACTCGGGAAGAGCATCTAGCAGTCCTCGATCGATTTCTTACTCGGATCGAGAAGTACAACCTACGCTTGAACCCGAAGAAGTGTTCATTTTAGGTCACCTTAGGAAAGCTACTAGGGCATATAATGAGTTAAAGGGGAATAGAAATGGACCCCGACAAGAGCCGAGCCATTAAGGAGATGCCAGTACCAACAACAGAGAAGGAAGTATGATCATTCTTGGGATCACTGTAGTACGTTAGCAGGTTCATCGTTCGCTTAACCACCATTTGCGAACCAATCTTTAAGTTGCTACGGAAATAATAGCTGGTGGTTTGGAACGACCAATGTCAAATCACGTTCGACAAGATCAAGCAATACATAATCAAACAGCCTGTCCTGAAGCCTCCCGCTCCAGGAAGCCCTCTTATTCTCTACTTGGCAGTTGAAGAGTCCTCTATTGGATCCATGCTGGTGTAAGAGGATGATAGCAAGAACGAGCACGAGATATACTACTTGAGCAAGAAATTGCTAGAGTATGAAACCCGTTACACGATGGTGGAGAAGATTTGTACGACAATGGTTTAGCTGACTAAGAAGCTATGTCACTACTTCCAATCCTATCGAATCCAGGCAGTGGCTAAGGTCGACCCCATGAGGTATTTGTGCCAGTCTCCCACATTGACAGGTAAGATTTCTCGGTGGCTGTTACTCCTCTCCGAATTCAACATTGAGTATAGCACGAAAAAAGTCATCAAAGGCCGAGCAGTGGTAAAATTCTTGGCCAATAAGGCAATATACTCTGATTAGGTAGAAAACTTAAAGTTCCCAGATGAACAGTTATCTTTGGTGGAAGAAGTCAAAAGAGAGTGGACCATGTATTTCGATGGCGCTATGAACCGTAAAGGGGCAGGCCTGGGAGTGGTTTTGATTACACCACAAAACGAAGTCATCCCATTGTCCAAATGCTTGGAATTCCTAGTCACAAATAACGAGGTAGAATAAGAAGCCTGCCTATTCAGTCTAGAAGCATTGAGGGATGTAAAAGCTAAGGAAGTCTCAGTCATTGGAGATTCAGCTCTAGTGATTCGACAGGTAACCGACGGTTGGGAGATTAAGGAAGAGTCACTACGTCCCTACTTGGAAGCGGTCTGGGTAATCTCTGCTAAGTTCGATAAGTGTGTATTTCGCCATGTTTTACGAGAAGATAACCAAATGGCAGATTCCTTAGCCACTCTAGCCTCTATGTGAGAAGGGCCCCAGACCCAACCCATCAAGCCATTAATGCTGCAATCCACCTCAGAGCCTTACTATTACTGTACAGTGACAATCGATACAAATCCTAATTCCGGCTACTGGTACTTAGACATTATCCATTTTTTGAGAGATGGGATCTACCCTGAAGGGGCCACTAACTCATAACGTACTTCTCTTTGCCGCTTAGCAGTATAATTCCGACTTCTGGAGGGTGAACTATTTTGACGCACTCCAAATGGTTTATTACTTCGCTGCTTGAATGAGAAGGACACTCTACTCGTCATCGGATGACTACATGCGGGTGATTGCTGACCACACATGAACGAGGTTACTCTGGCCAAAAAGGTCCAACGTCAAGTGTATTACTAGACCACTATAATCACAGACTGCATTGCAGAAGTTAAGAAATGCCATGAATGCCAAATCCATGGGGACCTTAGTCATCTACCTCCCTCGGATCTCCACAATTTATCTACTCCTTAACCATTCTCGGCTTGGGGGATCGATATAATTGGAGAGATTCACCCTTCGTTCAGTAATGGCCACAGATTCATCATAGTGACAGTTGGCTACTTTTCTAAGTGGGTGGAAGTCGAATCCTACTCCAATGTCACGTCCAAGAAAATGGCCAAGTTCATAGAAAAGCACATCTTCACTCTGTATGGGATCCCCCATCACATCGTCTCAAATAATGGAGTCCAATTTCAAGGGGCAATAATAGAGCTCATTAAGAAATATGGTATCGAGCATCATCGCTCTTCAATGTATAGACCACAAGCCAATGGGGCAGTTGAGGTAGCCAACAAATCCAAAAAGAAGATCCTGAGTAAGATGGTGACTACTTACCGAGATTGGGCGGATAAGTTACCTTTCGCAGTCTGGGGTTACAGAACGAGCATTCAGACCCCCACAAATCAAACTTCGTTCTCACTCGTATATGGAATGGAAGCAGTCTTGCCAATAGAAATAGAGGTGGGATCTCTAAGGATAGCATAGGAAGCTAAGTTAGGAGAATCGGAATGGGCCAGAGCTAGATTTGAACAGCTTAACATGATTGATGAGCGTCGCCCCAAAGCCTTAGATCATCTGCAAATGTATCAACAACGGATGGTTAGAGCATACAATAACAAAGTCAAGCACTAGAGGAAACCCCTGAAGGCAGGAGATTTGTTACTGAAGCAATTAAAACCTTCGAACATGGACGTCAGTGGAAAAGTTCAGGCCCAACTGGGAAGGCCCGTTTGTAGTCAAGAAAGTGCTGAGTAAAGGAGCGGTCAAGATTATGGACATGGACTGTAACAAATTCGTCAACCCCATTAATCAAGACAGGCTTAAGTGCTACCATGTTTAGGAAAAGAAATAAATCCAGAAAAGTAGTACAAAATAAAAAATATATATGTAATTAAACCCGTCAACTAACACTCTGTTGGTTGAGCAAAAATTAGGGCCTTTTTTCGCAAAATAAGATAGTCCGTTGAATTGAAAACTCGAAAGGGTGATTCAAGAAAAACTTAGGACAATGAGTGATGAATAAATTCATTAGTTAGAAAACCCGAGATGGCTAACTAATGATAGGAGTCAGGTCACTAGAAACATTTGTACTTCAATTTGTCTCATCAATAAATATATCATTTCTTGTTGAAAATGTTTATGTTTATGTTCAGGGAAATGCATGAATGACAATGGCTGAAACGTCACAAGTAAACAACAAATATTTTACGATACAATTAGTTCAATAATTTATAATTAGGAAAAGAAAAGATGAACAAATCCGATAGAGTCATACCACACTGGTATGTCCTAAGCAAAAGTCGATTAGTTTTCTTCTTTTATTAAAATAGCATCATTCTCGACAATTCATCAAACTGGCTCTATCTATGACCATAAGGGCTTAGCCCATCTTCCTCCCTCGACCACTTGCACGTCACCTAAGCATAACACCTAGGGTCTGTCAGAGACCTAATTGCTCCTAACCATCCGCAATAGAACCTGCCAGTCTTCATAGTCTTGATTGCCCCATAATTAAGATGAGTAAATCGAGTTTGCTGAATCTATAAGACCGGCAACCTGTCTGGCCAGAATGATACCACTCTAAAACCTGGAAGGAGCATATGTCACGTGGTATCCTTGGCGTCTCCCGTACTACCTTCAGATACGGATAGGCGAGTAGAAGGTGGAATGATACAAGCCCATCAACAGAATCCCATCTTCATACATTAAGACTACAAGGTGAGTGATTGCCCACCAGGGGTAAAGCCAGCAGATCCTATCATCAGATAGCGTGCCAAATATCTGGATCCAATTCTCCTCAGTCATCCGAGAGTGTCCTTCAGTGATTAACCCTCGGCTATTATATGCAATGGGAAAGTAATCGGAAGGGTTTCCCTATGGATCGCCAATCAGAGAAAGCTTCTCCAACAGCCAAACCTGAAGTAAAACCCTGTTTAGCAAGTTAAAAAATAAGGAAATAAAAAAGTGGTCATTACTGGCCTACCTCAGGAAGCGTGAATCGGTCATCGACCAAATCAGGGCAAGAGATAGCAGCATCCATGCTAATAAAATTCTCTGCCAGCGCCAGTGCAGATGGAGAATTACCCAGATGAAGAGGATTGATAACGGACATTAGCCGGAATGGGGCAACATGACCAACTCCGCAGATAAATTCTGACATCAGAAGAAGAGCCACCATGTATGGCCAGGCAATGTGAGATCTAGGGGCACTGATGTACCACTCCAACACAATGATAACCTGAAATCCCCAAGGATACGGTGGGTGAGCAAGAAAAGAGGCCACAGAATCCAAGTTCTACAAACCCCGTAGGTCAGCTTCGGCACCAAAGCGGAAGGATGGGATCGCAAATGGAAAAGCTCAAGGATAAGGTAGTCCGAGGATGGCCTGGTACTCCTTTATCATTGGGTATAGCTCTTGGTAAGAAAACCGGAACACATGGGTGATTGGGTCCTAAAAACGAAATTACAGCTCTAACCAAAGCCGTATTCATGGGATGAAACGTGAGATATCGAAGGCTCCATAAACCAAACCTCTCAAGTTTCTCCCAGTCAAGGTTCTTCAGTATGCGTAAGAAAGCTCGAAGTTGTTGATTGTGGAATGCCATTTGAAGAAAAGCAGTGTTTTGATGAAAAATCAGTTTTCGGAACAATTTTTAAACAAGCAGTTTACCGGGATATTCCTCCAAGCGATAGAAAATGCAAAGTTAACAAAATTGTGGTAAATAAATCTAATACAATTCAATGAAATATTCGGAAGGGTCAAAAAATTGTGTAAAAGGCGTCAGCAGCGCCAAAATCAGTTTAGATTCGTCCCTACATAAATCAACTGAAATCAAAAGCTAAACGGAGGAGGAGGCCTCGTCATCCCCATCATCTATCTTGACAATACGGTTGTCCACCTCCACATCCCTACTCCTTGACCTGCCCCGATGTATACTTGATCAAGAAGAAGTCCCCCGGTGCATCCTAGATTGGCTCCGACCTGACATCACTGGACAAATAGCACTCTGAGCTTGAGCCTGAGCCAGCTGTCTCTCCAAGTCCCCTATCCTTAGAGCTTGATCTCTCACATGACCCTTAAGGTTCTGGACAGTAGTCTAGGATTTCAGGAGATCCTGGTGTTCATTAGCGATCAAGAACTACAACGGAGAGTATGCATCATAACATAAGCATTCAAGAAAATATCAACATATGATGGAAAAAGCGTGCACAATCATCTCACATGCATGCATAACTAGTGCATATTTCACAAAAATTCTGAATAGGATTACCTCAGCCGCCCAGTTCTGCGCAATGATCATGTTATGAGCAGATAGGTAGCTGTGGACATATAGCCCAGCATCAGCCCGGGGAACCTACCATTTGAGAACCAATATCAAAATCATTATCTCCTCCTCAGAACGGTACATGCACGGCATTATATACCTCTAACACTTCAGACAAATGGCTTCCAAGCAATCTTCGCCAACACACTTCAGAACCAAAGACTCATCTAGACTTTCCTCAAACCAGATCCAAGCTTTAAACTCGAATCTGATTCAACGAACCCATGGTCATCGCTCGGAGGAAGTCATTAATGGAATGCCCAAAGAAATGAATCCTGAGGGCACTCATGCACTAGCATAAGAAGGTATCAACTTGGAAACCTCCGAAAGGCCTCTCATGTAATGAAGTTTCTACTATCGGCCGAGCCTAATACTCCAAAGCCAACAATGCCTGCAACAAATAAACATACACCATGTGATAGATATTATTCATGCATAAAGTCATTCATACATACATACGCATCATGTCACTTACAAGTTAAGGCGATGCTAAACCAAGGCAATGCTATTCCGATGAGAAAAACACTCCACCTTGTTCACTACTTTTCTACTGATAAGTTTAATAGTTTGTTCACAAGATTCGGCTATATATCAATGGTGCCAAAAACTTGTTCACGAAAAATATAGGTGCTATCAGTACCTCTTATCAAATAGAAAAATGATGATAATTGCAAGTATACAGTTGCGATGTAGTTTTAAAAGATATCTATCCCACATGAAAGGACTAGTTCTAAAGATCAAATAGGGAAGTAGAATAAAAAGGAAATAAATAAAATAATGTAAAGTTTAGGAAAGGAGGATTGGAATGATGGATGAATAGACAAATGTATGAAAGATTAGAAAATATAAAAAGTATATAGATATTCCCTATGAACAAGTATAGCAAAGAAAATATGCAAAATCATCGAAGTTATTATGTTCACTAGATTAATTTAACAGACTCGATTCTAGACACTCAAATATTCAATCATTCATCGCAGAGCAAC
>CATIWQ010346848.1:0-12087 GCA_949673415.1 Euphorbia schlechtendalii | reverse complement strand
TTATGTGTTTACGGGCCAACGATCCAAAGTCACTACGGTGTGAACTCAGTCGCTTTTCGGTCGTTGAAGTTGCAATTTATTCATAATTTGATTATTAATTTATCGTTTCGAAGTTTTTCATAGACCGCTGCATCAGTTTAGATCTTTCGGAAAGTAGAATTTTTTAACAATTTCTTGTCATTTTCGGTTTAACCATGTTTCGAACCGAACCGAACCGAAATTAATTCGGTTCGGTTTTTGGTTCTCACTTTTTTGGATTTTCGGTTTTCGGTTCGGTTCGGTTCGGTTTTCGAACCGAACCGAACCGAATTTTGCTCTCCCCTATAGAAAAGAAATCAAACCTGAACCTCGTCCAAAACTACTCTTTAGATAAAAAATGCTTTGCTTAAATCCCGCATTAACTAGTTACCACAAACACTACATACGAAGAGACAGAACCAAACGAATTAAAAATGAGAAGAAAAGGAAAGTTATGTGAAGAAAATGAGGAAGAGAAGGAAGACTAAATAAGAAATCAAAGCTGAACCTCATCCAAAACTTCCCTTTGGATCAAAATTGCTTTGCTTTAATCCCGCATCAGCTAGTCATGCTTCCTTACACAATAACTAAGAAAAAACATGAAACAAAGAAAGGAATCTTAGCTCAAATTTTTAAAACCAAAACAGACAACCAAATCATAACTGAACCTAAATGCAGTTTTGAGGGGAAATAACCAGTAAAAAATTATCCCATAAGCCAAAACTGGCAAAGAAAATTTGAGCAAAAAACCTGATCAATTTGCAATTAGTACAAAAACTCTCCAATCAGCCAAATATTTGCAAATGTAGTTAAATGAACCATCATCAACAAAGATTTCGAGTGCAAATAAAAAACTCAGATGAAAAAAAAATAAATAAAAAAAATCAGAAACCTGATCAATTTGATGTTAGAAGAAAAACTCTCCAATCAGCCAAAAATTTGCAAAAAGAAGTTTAATGAAACATCATCAACCTAGTCTCGAGTGCAAATGAAAAACTCAGATGAACAAAGAAAACAGAAACGCTGACAATTCATAAGAAGAGAAAATAATAAATTGATTAAAAACGTAAAGCAAGCAAAGAGAAATCAAAATCCTGATCAATTTAATATTAGAACAAAAACTCTCCAATTGGCCAAAAATTTGCAAAAGTAGTTTAATGAAACAAGGAAATACCATAAACCTAGTTTTAGTTGCAAATGGAAAACTCAGATGAAAAAAAAACATAAATAAAAGAAAACAGAAACCACCAACAACCCATAAAAAGAGAAAGAAATAAATTGATTAAAGATAAAGAACAAAATTAAAATTGAAGCTGGTTCCCCCATGCCTCAGCTCCTAACTCTGCTTCGATCTATTGCAAATTAATACCATTACAAAGGAAATCAAAGATGCATGGCTCTAAACTCTATACTACTATCCATTGTAATTTAGGGTATCACTTAATGCTATTGCATATACCATTTCTATGCCCCGTGTGTGGACTTCCCTTACTTTTGAACAAGCTTTTCAACTGCATCGGGTTGCATACAGAGAAACATAAGGATTGCACAATTTCCATATTTTCATAGATATAAAAGAATCCATCTCTGAAATAACGTTACCAATTTTCTTCATTGACAATATATTATCAGCTAGTAAACAAGCATATTTTGGTACCTCTAGCAGAACTACTACAGATTGGACAGAGAGCCAACTGAAAGTAACAGTTAATAATCACCGGAAATTTTCAAGTATATTTGCATAGATGAGGGTGAGCGTATCCAGGCTCTCAGCTGAAGCAAGTTCTCTTATTATATTGCATAGCACATCCTTACTCTACTGTCAACATTCTAAACAAATATAAACAAACGAGATCAATTACAAGTGTGACAAAAAAAACAAACACAAATTAGAGATAAAAATTTCAAAAGGAATTTTAATTAGCAAGATACTTCTTAGATAAGCAGAACATGCAGAGACACGTAGATACTTCCAGAAGAAGCTGATGATAACCTCCACGTCAAGTCTCATCTGCTCTACCTCACAAACACATTAAGAATATTGCCTCAAAATTCAATGTGCTGAAAAGAAATTATCCATTTTAATCTTAGAGGGACAACCTGTACTCAAAGGAGATCACTGAAAACTAGATTCGACTACTCCAAGCAAAGCTTCAACCAACATTGCCAATGATCACTTTTCGACATACCTAAATTAGAAGCATAATTAAAAAACAAATAAATACAACCAATATATTTAGTAAAATCATCAATTGTTCAATGTTACTAGTTTTGAATATAATGTGGTGAGATGTGTGACTAATAAGACAGGTTTCGAGGTGCACCAATAGAAGACTTTGCTTTGAGGTCGTTAATTCTTGTTATGGTTACATTTTGGATGAAATTTCAACCGAAAATTGTTTGGTCGGTTGCTATCATTTCTTATTCCTCTGCATTACCTAGTGACGTTTTCCAACACAATAACTAAGCAGAAAGACGAACTAAATATAGGAATATTAATTCAGATTTGGATAAACAAAAACTGTTGACGAATTCATGGCTATACATAAACTCAATTTTGAGGGGAAACCTGATCAATTTGTAAGCACGAGTAGAAAAACACTCCAATCAGCCAAAATTTGAAAAGTTTATTGTTAGATGAAACATCATCAACCTAGATTTTGCATGAAACCGAAAAACTCAGATAAAAAAAATATATAAATGAAAAAGAAACCAAAAACAATGAATAAGAAGTGAAGAAAGAACCATAAGGATTGAAACAAACCTGGTTTCCATGCCTCAGCTCCTAACTCTGCTCCTGTGTCTTGCAAATTGGTACCATTAAATATGAAATAAAAAAATGGTTTTTGTGTTTTATCTCCTAACAGACTAAGGCTAACACTGATTCGATGTATTGCATATTACTACATATTTAAAAATGAAATAAAATTTGGTTTACATAATATATAGCTCCTAACTCTGCTTCATTCTTTTTACAATTATCAAGACTCCCCTTTGAAATCCCCTTCTTTCCATAACTTGTACATTTAGCTTGTAACTCTTCAATTTAGTATAGACTTGCAGGAAAATACAACTAAATTAAAAATCATACGATAGCTACTATTAATTCTCACATAACAGTCAAACCATCAGTATTCAGAAGAAAGGCGAAACCTGCAGGATCCTAAATATAACAAGGTTGACAGCAAGAACATGTTAAATGGAATAAAATCGCAACTAGTCCTAGACGTACAGGATTTTGAATATGGAATTTGAGAAGGAAAATCAACAACAAAAAATATCTCGAATTGCTAATTAAAAAATATACACAAGAATAAAAAGGCAAAAACATTTGTTGACAGAAGAGGAAACATTCCATGCTCAAATCACCAGGTTTTTTCTTTCCAAGTGTTCAAAAAGTTTCAGCCGCATATTGCGTTAACCTTCAATTTCAAAGTTAATTAAGCAATTCCAAACTAAGTATCATTTTATTTGTTTATCTACAAATTACTATTATATAATTTGATAATATAAGAAAAAAAAATCTGTTAAAAATATCATTCTATCCTTTTCAAGATAACTGTACATAATTGAACATTTAAAATACAAATTTATCTTGAGAGGACGTCTCCACCTCAAGTAAAAAAGATGCATTTCAAAATAAAATCATTAACAATTATCTTGAAATTTTTCAAGATTATTGCATGTAGTTTTAAAACATTTGAGACATTTCAATTTGTAAGGACGCCCCTTTCCTTACAAACAAAAATGTATTTGAAATGTTTAATACTTTGCAATTATTTAAGATGACTGCAAATTATTAAAACATTTAAAATACATTTTTATTTTTGACAAAGGGCGTCCTCAAAAATAAAAGTGTATTTCAAATAATTAAATCTTTGCAGTTATCTTGAAAAAATAAAAAAATATACTTTCAGCAAAAGTGCGAACACTAAGTTTTATTTTTTATAAAACAACAAAAAAAATGAAAGCTTTTAACTTACTGATATGTGATTTAACAAGTGATAAGAAGATATATATTTTTGAGGACTCAAATAGTTACCTCAAATGTAAAACTCAATAATCAGAGTATATGAAAAGTACGCAACCAATTCATTCAATTGGTTACATAACTGCATGAGACATTGGCTAAACCGACATTAACTTCAAATTTTCTAAGCTATAATTATTATAAAAAGATTATTTCAAGTAAAAATTTCACTAAGCGCATCAATTCACAAATCGCTACCATGTAAATCGACTAGATCTATTGCTACAATTCCCTCAGATACCTAAATACCAAATAAAACCTTATCACATGTATCAGGCACATTATATATTCTTTTATTTAACCAATACCTTACCACCATTTACCAATAATTCACAACCACGTCCAGATGTTCTACTTAAGATCAAAACTGCTACGTGTTAAATCCTACATCAGCTAGTCACGTTTTCCAACATAATAACTAATCAGAAAGAAGAACTACATAAAAAATCTTAATTCAAATTTGGATGACAAAAAACTGTTAAGTTTTATTACAGAATTCATAGCAGGACTCCATTCGGGGGAAAACCAGATCAAGGAAATTCAAATTTGGAATCCACAAAGCAGATAATGAAATCAAAGCAATTTCTTAATTTAGAAGCAGATGAAGTTGAAAAACTCCCCGATAAGAAAAATTTTCAATGATTAACACAGATAAGTTAGGGTTAACATCATAAACCTAGATTTCGTATATGCAATTGAATAACTCAGAAAACCATAACTTAATGGAAAAAAAACAACTAACGAGATAGAATTGAAGGGATGAGAAGTAAAGCAATCAGAGTGAAAGAAATAAAATCACTAAAAAAATGAATTAAAGAGTAGCAAAAAACCTCATTTCTCCTAACTCCTCTGCTTCTATCTCTGATTAGTAGAAAACAACGGCCGCTGAGAATCGGAAGGATGGGAGGGACGGCTAATAAGAAAATAGGGTTTTCTATATTCTATAATATCCTTTGTAACGGTAATGGAAGTGGGGATATTTTTGTGAATTCCTAACCCAACGCGCATTGACACGATTAGATCACCCTTTAAGAGCTGGCCCTAGTTCCCATATTTCATAAAAGTTCATTTATGAAAATCATATTCTAACAAATACGTTAAAATAGAATAAATATATTACAAAAATTCAAAAATCTCTCTAAGGCTCTGCTGAGCAAGTGTTAAAAAATTATAAATGAAAGGAAGTGAAATGATAAGAAGGGGAGGGAGGGTATTTAATAGAAAAATAAAGGATTGAGTAATATTGTGTTTAGGAGGAAGGGTTGGAATCTTAAAGTAAAGTAAATATGAAAATTACCTAAACATCCTTTATAATTTAAAATAATTAAAAATAAATTAAAAAAAAGAAGGTTAAAATTATAAATGAGCTTATATTCCCCTCAATTCCACCATTTTGGTGGAATTGTAAATGGTGGAAGTGAGGGAAACTCAGTTTCTCTTCAATCCTTTCGAACTTTAAAATTCTTGTTCCCAAGTAAAGTAACATGATTTTTTCCATTTCCTTTCCTTTCACAAACACCCATGCAAGCAAAGCCTAATTTGCAAAAACCGAAATTAAACTTGTCATCCAAAATTTTCTTCATCACAATCTCTCCTCCGGATCTTTTTCTAATTTCGAATATGTGAGCTGCCAACTTCTTCAAAAATTTTATGCGCACAAGAGGCGTGCCATCGGAGGCAAGAAGATGGCATGGAAGAAGAAGAGAAACTATGGTGATTTCCTTCCCTTCCTTTTTCTATTTTTTTAACGTCTTATTTGTTAAAATTCGTTGAATATTGTATGTTCAAAATCAAAGTAAAATCAAAGTTAACAGCATTACAAAATCGATAATCAACTCATTTTTAAATAAATTGAAACAAATCCATAGTTAAAATTATAATTAAGTGTCTAAGTGAATTAAATTCAAACCTAAATACAAAATGTAAAGTGGGACATTTTGTAAAGTGAATCGAGCAAAGCTTATATATAATTATACCTTGTTTTGTTGTGTGTTGATGCTAGAAAAGTGAAAATCTCATCAATCACAAGGAGTTATACAATGCCGAGCTAGAAAACGAAATCTCGTTAATATCGGAAAAAACAATGAGATCTAAGATAAAATTAAGAAGTAAACTTAAAAAAAGTATCTTATGGTTTGGACCGTTTTCAAAATGGGTCTTATGTTATTTCGGGTCTCAAAAGGGGGTTTGTGGTATCGATCCATTATCAAAATAAAGCTTTTCCGTTAGCACTATCAAAAATGATAACGTGACAAGGGGTATTTTGGGAAATCAACATTTACATCTTCCTCTTCCTTATTAACCATAAAACTAAGAACTCCATTAATGGAACCTTTGAATCCCCTTTGACTGTTCTTCTTCCTCTTCTGCTTTCCTCCTCCCGATTATCCTTACTTCTATTCCCCCTTCGCCTCCTCCGACGACGTCGATTTTCATTGTCATCCTCCGCCTCCTCCTCCGACGATTTTCACTATCATCCTCCGCCTCCTCCGACGACGATTTCCACCGTCTTCCTCCGCCTCATCTTCATTATCTCTTGCCTCCTCTGACGATTTATTTTACTTTTTTTAAAAAGGGAAAGATCTCACTAGCGACTGAGCTACGATTTCTTAAGAGAAGTTTTCTTATATGAGCTTGTCAGTTAGGTTTTCTTTACCTGCCTTTTGCATTTTTCTTCAATTTCTTTCTGATTGATTTCATTGATTGAGTAGAAGATGATGAAGAAGAAGACGAATTTCAGTCAGCCACCAATGCTCCCACTTTGCTTCCGCAGTTGCCTAATTGAATTGGATTCTCAAAAATTCAAAGTAAACCACAAAAATTGAATCTTTTCCATGTTTAATCAAATTAAACCAGATTGAAAAAATTTCAATTCAATTTTTTCAACATATATACCTGTTTGGTCTCTGATTTTGAGTCTTGTTTTTGAGGATTAGAGTTAGTATATCAAAGTTGAACATGGCTCATCAATTTCTTCATCCACTGATAATATTTCCATTCTTTACATCACAGGTTAAGCCATTGTTGTGGCGGACTGAGCAGCAGTAGATTGAGCGGCTGTGGGTTTAATGGCGATGAATTGATGGCGGGATGAGAGGAGGTGAAGGAGAGGGGAATGAGATGTGGTGGGTTAATTTAGGGTAGGGTTTGACAGAAGAAGAAGATGAACATAAACTAAGATTTCCAAAATTAGCCTGTCCACGTCAGCATTTTTTACGGCGTGAATGGAAAAACCCCGATTTGATAAAGCAACAAATCTCGAACCCCTTTTTGAGACTCGAAATAACACAAAACCCGTTTTGAAAACTATCCAAACCACATGTTACATTTTTTAAGTTTGCCCCTTTATTATATGATTTCTTCAGATTTGTGAACCTTGAAAGTTGTTCATTCCCTTGTCATGTCACATTCACATTATTTGAGTTAGATTTTGGTTATATCATTTTCTTAACGTAAACTATACTGTTTTGATTGACAAAGAGAAGATAAGTTTTGTCATTAGTGATAAATGAAGATGCATAGCTTTGTATTTTAGTTTAGATTCGTAGTGTTGGTGATTTGGTTCCATGTGGCTCTAGTTTTTTCATGTGGCTGTTTTATTAAGGTATGAGCATGGACGACAATGATTGAAGATCGTTAGAGTTCTTTGTTTGCCACTGGTACAATTAATTTCATTGAATTTTTTGGTTATTATTTATTGTAATCACGCTTACTTCTACAATTCTTTGTATATGACTTCACCATTTTTCATGAAATTATTGACTTGAAACAAAGGTCATATACAACTCGTACACAAGGTGTAATGCATTTATTTGAGTCATGCATTTCATCGAATATGTGATATCACTCTTATATAAGGTATAAAGCTTTTATGTAGGGATAGGTGTGGGTCGAATTTGAACCGAATCCTGATGGATCCATATCCAAATTCAATTTTATATATTGGACCCAAATCCGATCCAGATCCATCAAATCTAAAATAAAAGTATCCAAATCCATATCCAATGAATCTCACAAATCCGGATCCAAAACTAATGGTAAATGAATTAATAATAGTTTGAAATTATAAGATTATTTGATTTAATGTGGCACAATACAGTGAATTTCATCATTTTAAATTTACAACAATTTAATTATAAAATACTTGTGAATTTTAGTATTATTTTCTTAAGTTTAGTATTATTTTATATAAAATTAAAATTAAGATATTGAACTCCAGTTATATTAAAAAAAATGTTTTTAACTACTGTCGAATGTTGAATATTATGTAAATGAAATGTTTATAAATATATTGTTTAAAAATTTAATGCATATACATATATATGGATCTAGATTTAGATTTCAAAATAAAATTTGATACTAGGATCGCATTTTTCCTATTGGATCCAGTGGCATATGAACATGGTGGCGGGCCGCCCACACCCAGCGTTGAAAATGATAGCCCCACCTCTCAATATTTTCAACGTCGTCAGAGGTTATCTCGCCACCGCCCTGCCTAAAATATTGAGCTTGAAGGAGACGAACAGAAAGTGACCAGAGACAGCAACCAACAAGTATTATTCACCAATGTTAACCTGGACTCCAAGCTAACTCCAAACAGTTATTACTTCTTTAACTCCAATGTTAACTTGGACTCCAAGCTAACTCCAAACAACTACTGCTTCTTTTACTCAAATGTTAACTTGGACTTCAGACTTACTCAATTTCTTTGATATTTCTTTACAGATTCGTCTAGTACCTAAACATGAATACTCGTAGAACTCAATTATCTAGATCTAATTGAACTATATTTGATTATGTTAATTTTTGCTTGTTTATAGTGGATTTTCTTATGCTTTTATATCATCTCATATATATTGATATATTTCGATGTTATGAAAAAAAATTTGGTCAGGAATTTTTCTTTAAAAATCGCCCACACGTTCATAGACTTCTAGCTCCGCCACTGATTAGATCCATATCCAACCCAGATCCATTGGATTTGAAAAAAGGGGATCCAAACCCTAAAAAATGGATATGGTAAACGGATCTGGAACAAATCCAAGATCCACGCCCATCCCTACCTTCATGTCATGATTTTTTTAAAGTGAGTTCCGTTGCAAACATAAAGGGGAAATAAACTACATAATACATTACACCACTAATATACCATGTATAATAACTTTCATACAAGGTTATTTTCTACGTAATTGTGTTTTAGCCTTTGAGTTCACATACTTTCCTATTATTATTTGGTTGTCCCATTGGATCTTTTCTGAGATATGATAATTGGAATGCATATGTATGATGATTATTATAGAAACTTTCATGTTGTTTGCATACGCTTGCAATATGTTTGATGAAATATTTGACTTGAAACAAAGACATTATACGACTATTATACATGGTGTATTGCGTTTGTTTCAAGTCAAGTATTTCATCCAACATGTGATCCACTATTAAACCATGTATAAATGCCTTTATGTCATGGTTTTTATTATTGAAAAGTGAGTTTTATTGCAAACACAAAGGAGAATATACTGTATAAATACATTATACCATTATTATATCATGTGTAAGAGCTTTCATACCATGTTTAAGATCTTCATGCCATGATTTTTATGGGAATTTCAATACTGTTGTGAACATAAAGGAGAAAACGACTATATAAATACATTATAGCACTCTTATATCATTTATAAATCCTTCCTGAAAAGGTAGTAAAAAACGGGTAGTATACCATGTATAAGATTGCGATATTTTTTTCGAAAAAATCGAAGTGTATGTCATTTAAAGATAAAACTAAGATGAACAGAATATTTCAAAAAGTCGATTCGAAAAAATCAATAATTTGTGAGATTTGAACATTTGAGTTGTGAAATTCAAATTACACAGTAGAGAGAAGGTGAGTGATCAACATAAAAAAGGATAAATGTTCAAAAAAATCTAATTTTTTTGAACATTTGCTTTAATTTCCTAAAAAAAATTTAAATTTGTTCGTCAAACGGGTAAACCAATTCATCAAACTTTTTACTAAAAAGTATTAAACAAACCTCAGCCCGGTCCACGTTTAAAATTTCAAGCATGGACCGGGCTTAAGAAGGCAAAACCAAACCCAGTCCAAGACCCACCAAATTAACAATCACATATAAATATCACAAATTGCAATCATGACCGTCATGTCATTGATACAATCTTGCCTGATCATATATTCTTCTACTTTTATTTACTCAAAGTTTTCACTCATTATACTTACTATTTCTACATTTTTCAAAGTTTTCAGTATAATTTCTTTTATATTTTCAAAATATAGATGGAATTTCAAAAGTAGGATAGATAGTTTGGAAAAAAATGTAAAAATATAATTAATAAAAATATGATAATTATTATTTACCTGGTCAGGCTTATGTAGTTGGGAAATACAAGTAAATACGTTGTTTAGATATAATATTTGTCCTTTTACAACAAGGGTAAACTATTTTTAATTCTCTTCCTTTTTTTAAGTTATATTTTTCCTTTTTTTTCCTTTCAAATTTCAATTAATTTTTCTCTGCTACATCTCTGTATTGATCTTTTCCTCTTCTTCTTTTTCCTCCTCCTCTTCTTCTTCCTCCTCTTCATCTATCATTATCATATACATCTTTTATGATTTCCTGCTCTCTATTACAAATCATGAATTAGTTTTTTGCGATATTTTGTTTTTCTGTTATTCTCATCTTGCTCTATTCCTTTTTTTCTTCTTTTGTTATTAATCATAAGTGAGATTTTCGATTTTATTATTCTTTTGTTTGTTTAGATTCCTGTGTTTCTAGTCTGTTTCTTACAGATCACGATTGGAGTCATATATTTTTAATTGTTCTTCGTTTTTCTTCTCTTAATTTGATTTTGTTTTTTATAAATTGTGATTTCAATCATCCTCTTATTGTTCTATGTTTACAGATCTGTATACAGATCGCGTATTCTGTTTCCAAGGTTCAATGGAGCATATTGCTATTTTTGGTGCATTATAGTAAGTCTGGACTCATGATTTCAAAATCCTCAATTATCATGATTCAGGTTTCCAATTAGGATGACGATTTTGAGTTTTACGATTTTGATCGTGATTGGGTTTTTTCTGATTTGTATTAAAGTTGAGTTTATTTTTTTATGCTTAAATTCCATATTGCAGTTTGAGCTTTTTTTATCTTGTTTCCTTTTCTGGCATTTTCAATTTCAATTGTGTTTGCTATATTTATTTTTAATTTTCAATGAAGGATATTGTTGTTGTTGTACATTTTTTGTGGAGTTTGAATTGATGATTTCGAGTTTCCCAAATATGATTATTTTGTGGTTTTGATTTTTGATAATTTTGTAAGTTTTTTTTATTTTAAACAAATGATATTAAAGATTTTTCAAATAATTGGATATGAAGATAATATTTTAAGATCTATTTCATATTTCAAATTCAGTTCCAGTTTCATATCAAGTTATAAACCTTGTATAAAGAGTATTATACCTGGTATAATGAATATTATACCTGGTATAACGAGTATTATACCTGGTATAATAGTCATTATAATGATTCAAAGAATATTCAAATCATTGGAAAAGAAGAAAGTATTAAGATCTAGTTTCATATTTCACATTTGAATAGTATATGGTCATCATACCATGTATAATGATAATTATACCTAGTATATTATTGATTATAACAAATAATATTAAAGAATATTTAAACAATTGGATATAAAGAAAGTATTAATATAAAGTTTTATATTTCTCATTAGAATCCAGTTTTCAAATCATATCATTATTCCTTATATAATGCAAACTAATATTATAAAAAATAATTGGAGATAAAGAAAGTATTAAGATCAAGTTTCATCGCATTTGAATAGTATGATAGTCATTATACCAAGTATAATGACTATTATACCTGGTATAATAGTCAACATAACAAAGAATATCAGGGAAATATTCAAATCGATAATGAAAATATTAAGATGTGGTTTCAAATTTCATATTCAAACAATATAATAGACATTGTACATGGTATAATGACTATTTTACCAGGTATAATG
>CATIWQ010346812.1:0-38324 GCA_949673415.1 Euphorbia schlechtendalii | reverse complement strand
GATCGATATCTTTTAAAACTACATCGCAATTGTATACTTGCAGTTATCATCATTTTTTTATTTGATAAGAGGTACTGACAACACCTATATTTTTCATGAACAAGTTTTTGGCACCATTGATATATAGCCGAATCTTGTGAACAAACTATTAAACTTATTAGTAGAAAAGTGGTGAACACCTATGGGCTTAATCCCAGTTAGCGTATTAACCGGGCTCCAAACTTGGTTTTACTACATGGAGTCCATCTCTAACTTCATGGCTGTAAACCATTTGTCTGACTCGAAGCCTTCTATTACCTCTTTGTAAGTCTTGGGCTCATCATCTTCCATAAGGAAGATATGAATATCATCAGTGATGAAATAGGCGTATCGCTCTGGAGCGATTGGATCCCGACCTGACCTACGCAATGTCGGTGTTATAATAGGCTGTTCCATGCTTACGCTTTCTTTTGTAACAGGTTTAGCAATAATCAGTTGATTGTCCATTTGTTCCTCTTGAGCGCTTAGCTCAAGATTACTCCCACTAGCTTTCACAAGTACTCTCGAGGAATTGAGCATTTCTAGAAACAAGTACCATTTTCTCATTGGGATAAAAAAAGGTGTAACCCATAGTCTCCTTAGGGTAGTCTATAAATAGACACCTATTAGACTTAGAACCCATCTTATATTAACTTATCCTCCTTACATGAGCAGGACATCCCCAAACTCTCAAGTGAAAAAGATCTGGAAACTTACCATACAACATTTTGTTTGGCGTTTGATCAAATAATTTCGAGGGTACTCTGTTTATAATATAAACTACGCTCTCAAGTGCATAACACCATAAGGATCTATTGAGTTCTTCTTGGCTCATCATGGATCGAACCATATCGAGTAGGGTTTGATTTCTCCTTTTTGACACTCCATTTTGTTCATGTTTATAAGGAGGTGCCCACCGAGATTAAATACCATTATCCCTTAGATAATCTTGAAACTCTTAGCTTAAGTATACACAGTCTCAGTTAGTTTAAAGGGTCTTGATACTTTTCCAAAGCTATTTCTCTACTTCAATTCAGAATTCTTTGAATTTCTCAAAACTTTCATACTTGTGCCTCATTAAGTACAAATAACCATATAGCGAGTAATCATCGATAAAGGTTATGAAGTAGATGAAACCCTCATGTGTCTTAACACTCATTGGACAACATAAATCTGAATGCATTATTTCCATAGTATGAGTGGCACATTGACCCTTTCGTTTGAAAGGTTTGTCATTTTTCCCTTTAAACAAGGTTCGAACACCCCATAGGATTCCCATTCCATTGGGCCCAAGTCACCATATTTGTGTAACTTAGTTAAGCGAGTCTCATTTATATGGCCAAGACGACAATGGCATAAGTATGAGGATTTCTCATTATCAAACTTTGATTTCTTAACAATGTTCATATTTAGAAATTCAATTTTAGTATCTAGAACATAAATGCCATCAACACATATTCCACAAGCATAAAGAAAATTATCGCTCCGAATTTGATTATTATTATTATAAAATAAAATTCCAAATCCATTTATTGCTAAACACGCAACAAAAATAATATTCTTACTGATAGTAAGAATATAATAGTAATTGTTCAAAATTAAAACTAGGATACTAAGCAAATGAAGGCTATATGTCCCTACAGCTGTTGCAGCAACCTGTGCTCCATTTCCAACTCTTAGGTCCATTTCCCTCTTTGTAAGCCTCCTACTATTCTACAACCCCTGCACAGAAGTTCAGATATGAGTACCACAACCATTATCCAATACCCATGTAGACTTAAAAAGAATTGTAGAGAAATTTGCTATCATGAACATACCTGAAGTAGATGCCTCACTTGGCTTCTTCTTCACTTGTTCAGAAATATGAACCTTGCAATCCTTTTTCCAATGGCTAGCCTTGCCACATCAAAAGCAGAAATTTACAGTTCCTTTCTTACTTTTCTTCTTCTTACCTTAGCACGCAAACCCATTCCTAAAAGGGACCCACCCTTGGAAGGTTTGGTTTTCTCAACCAAAAGTAAAGTCTTTGGATCCTCTCGAATCTTAGGCTCTACTATTTTTAGCATGTTGACCAACCTGGGCAGTGTGGCATCTATCTTGTTCATATAATAATTAGTCACAAATTGGAATAAATATAACTTAATGAAGCAAGGATTAGATCCACACATAATTCATGATCCATAACGAATCCCAGTCGAGTCAGCTTCTCTATATAACCCAATAGTTTAAGAGCATGTTGAGAAACTAAAGTGCGATCCTGAATCTTCATTCCGAATATAGTTTTGATGTATCAAACCTCTCAGACCTACCTGCTTTGAATAGAGCTCTTGAAGATGGAGAATCATGGTGTCTAAGCCCATGCTCTCATGCCATTTCTTAAGCTCAGAATTCATGGTTGCCAACATTATGCATGCTGTCATTTCACGATCCTTTATATGCTTCTCCTATGCCTCATGTTCATTGGCATCATCATCGGGTTCGTAAGGGAGGGGCTCATCTAAAAGATAAGCTATCCTTTCAAATTTGAGGACTATCCTCACCGCCCTAAACCAATCGGTGAAGTTTGAGCCATATAGTTTGTTGTCAAGATTTGAGCGAAGGTTTATGTTTAGATTCATTGTTCATCCTAGATGTAAGATAGAAATTGTTCAGACATTAATATATGTACATGAATTTAATTTAGAGAGGGCTTACTTATCTTATATTTTAGGCACTTTATCCATTTTTGTTTTTATTGCTTGTTGCATTGTCTAGTTTAAGTAGTTGAATAGGAGGATCACAATGACTATAGCCCTTGGTAAATTTACCAAAGATGAAAATGATTTATTTGATATAATGGATAACTAGTTACGGAGGGACCATTTCATTTTTGTAGGTTAGTCCGGTCTATTGCTCTTTCCTTATGCCTATTTCGTTGTAGGGGGTTGGTTCACAGGTACAACCTTTGTAACCTAATGGTATACCCATGGATTGGCTAGTTTAATTAAATACTTAATTCCTACTATCTTTCATCGACATTCAAATAGCCCCTTCTATTTAAATTTGGGAAATTTTGTCCAGCCAATTTTCCTTAGTAGGTAGTATCCATAGCCATTCATCATGACCCTCATTATAGTGGGTCAAGCTACAACAACACAATAATGGTTGGAACCCATCCATTTGCATCCCATGCTATTGCTAATCCATTTGGGCTCTCTTTCTAGAGACATGCTACCCAATTGTACGACTCCTCAAATGTGTCTCCAATCTAGCATTAGCTCCACTAACATGGACAACTAACCCATTTTGGTTAAGGCACTAACCCCATCTAGTCTCATGATTGAACACATGTTAAGGGAAAACATGTTGTACATGTCCTTACATCCGTTAATAAGGTTTGTATCATGACTGATGATGGGAAGACATTTTGCCTCCTTAATATTATTGTAGGGATTTTATTGGTGCAGTTAGTCTTGCCCTAGTCTAGGTCTTATACGATGGATATGATTATGATAATAATAATTTCGGGCTATTTAGAATTATTAACTCTAAGGGAACATGCACAAGACATGTACATCATAATCATTCCATTATGCCAAGACTCCACATAGCATGCAAAACAAACAAGGTTCATGTTTAAGTTCTTGCACTTATGTTTATATGTTTTAATTTAACAACTTAAACCACGTTTGTAAAACCATATGCGGAAGATAGTAATCATAATCCTGAGCCTAAAATCACTTATAACGTCCATATATTTGTGAATTATTAAGTTAAAACTAAAATATCCCCATAAAAGGAATGCCCGGTTCCTTGATATATGACGCAACGAAATTCTAATGAGGCATTTTCATTAATAAAATGAGCAACATATTTGTATAAAAATGAGTCATTTTTTCATAACAAAAACTACGAGCCTTTGTTGGCACCTTTTATTTAACTCAACCATATGGGTCTTTCAAATATCTAAATCGAACATACTTGGAGCATTGACACATGTTTGTATTGTGAAAATACTTCGTGCTAACCTTTGTGGATGCAGGCAGAATAGGATTAGATGTATGTTAGGATTTATTTTCTTTCAGGTATCGCATTTCAATAAAAATTATGTATTTGTTAGATTGTTTTGTATAATAGGATATAGATGTATTCATTTCCCTAGATCTCATATATTTTAGGCCATTTGTATTCCCCATCCCCAAATATGTAAATAATCCCCCCTAGACTAGGCGCATTTACTTTCCTATGTGTTTGCTTTTCGCATTTATTTATTGCTTTCCATATGTATGCTAAAATATAACTCAAAAAATGATTTAGTATGGGATATCACGATGTTAGAATATGGCAGCCACTTTCCTAATATGACTTAAACAACGACCAAATAAGTAACTCATTCAAACCTGAATCTCTATACTACGGTATCTATTAGGCTTAACGGATCTAAGCTGTACCGAATTTCCAAGAAGAGCTGATCCGGGTGGCAACTTTGTATAACGTAGGCTAGAGGTTTAGGCCTCGAGTCTTCTGAATTTATTCCACAGCCATTACACACTTTTTGAAAACCCCATGCCCCATATCACAGGGCCGGCGTCTCGCGGTGATCGCGTGGGTAAAATGTAGTCCTCTCACAGTGGCAACTCTGTTGGGGATTTCTTTTTTATTTTTAAAACTTAAAAGTTTTGACAATTTTTTATGAGTTAGTGAAAAGTTGTTATTTAAGTTAAAACCATTTTCCAAATTTTGGGATATCCAACAAAGCATATGCATTAGACAGATTAGCCACTAACGTTAGGGTGCCCTGTTTTACCAAGAACCTTATGAAAGTACCCTTTGCGACCCCTTGGTGACTGAAAGTACTTAACGAGTGGGTCACATGTTGTCATACCACATGAACCCCCTTGAACCTATTTGGAGAAAGGGAGAAAGTGTATCTTAGTACAACAAGAACCTTCTACATTAGCAACCTATTGATGGAACTCATATAAGGAACCGTAGACACTTCCACTAGGTTTACCAAAACAAAATGCATCTCTTTTCATGCAGGATCAAACCTTAATGTCGTTGCGATGTTAAGATGAACCAAACCTAGAATTAGGAGTCTAACCCTTTATGCGTAGGAGATATAAGGTTAGATGAGATATGTTGTGTGCTACGTCTTATGTGCTCACATCCTCATCATGCATCAACAAGCATTCCTTTATGCATGGCATTAGGCTAACCATAACTTTTATGCAAACACTAATGTGCACGTACACACACACACACACACACTCTCATGTCATATTAAGCTACACTCGGTATTGCACTTATACCAACCACCTAGTTTTAGACAACATGCCAAGACAGTGTTATCTAGGATTAGGACCATGATATAGAGGTGTCCAAAGGGCACCTAAACCTTTGCCCAAATTGGGCAATGTACCCATCACCCTAGAAACTGTATGAAGGGTGTAACACACTGTTTACCCAATTCCTCGCAACCCCAATGAAGGACCCATGGTTTGTTAACTTTCGAGACCCGAGCCTATTTTGCCATAGCCAATCTTCACGTCCAATGAGTTCGCTCAGGTCCTAGATACAACTTATGCGGAATTCCTATGTACGATGAAAGGGATTCACCCACATTTCATGTTCTCAAATTTGATACTTTCATGAAGATGCAAGGACTCTTCGACTCCAAATTGGCTAAGCTCATCCTGTACTCCTTATCTAAGATTATGGGAGAATGATATGGGAACCAGCCAGTGATATTAAGGTGTGGCTGGAGGCACATCTTCGAGGCATATATTAAGGACTTCATTCATATGGAGAAACCCAAACCCACCTTGAAGGAACTAATGACCTACGTTCAGAATAACTATGAATCCTTCAAAAAGTAGGCTTGATGCTAGATGAACATTCAAGTCTAAATACCGTACACGCCAGAAGAATACGTCCTAGTCTAGATGCTAATATAGGGGGCTAGGCCTTCGTACAAATGACGCTTTAATCCAATAGAGCTCCAAACTTTGGAAAGTGTGTTCGATATGGCTGCAAGATGAGACTAGCTACTCTGGCAATATGGGAAATAGATCAACATGATGGAATTAGGCATGGTGGAAAGTTGAGTCATGGATATGACGCTAGAGCCAATGCAGACTAGGCCTTAGTTCCGAAAAACACTACCGAAGAAGAAATTATCCAAGGAATTTTTTAGGATTCTCTTGATGAAAAAAATGGGGGTCGAGGTTAAAGAAAGGTCGATTTTTAAGAAGGAGAGTAGAATTGGCCTTAGGGGAATTCATAATGATAATTGATTTCAGTAGCAACTCCGGTCAAGCCATGGCCTGGGTAGAAGAAGGGTCAAGGGCTCCTCAGGATGGTTCAATGTTCTTGCTCTCAGGTCAATCTATGCGGGATGCCAATTTTTGAGGATAGTGACATGTCATCCTTCCACTTGGTGAAGTTTGAGACTCTCATGCGAGCCTAGAGACTCTTTGATGAAAAGCTAGCCACCTTCTTCCCATGTTCACTAACAGGCCTCTCAAGCGACTGGTATATGAACCAGACAGAGGTGATCAAGAAAGACTGGAGGAGTATATCCAGGGTTTTCAAAAGGGACTTTATCTACGAGGAAAAGCAATCTATGGAACTCAGGGAACTTGCGGCCTACCACCAAGAGGAGTATGAACCGTTTTGGGAATATGCTCGCCGGTGGATGGCAATACAAGTGGTGATTAAGAAGAAGCCCTCGGAGGCAATCATGGTGAGGTTAATGATCGAAGGGAATTATCTAGAGTACCGAAACCATCTCACCGACCACTACTTCACATCTTTTGAGGAGTTACTACGTAGAGGCCATATACTGTATTAAATAATCCCCGAGGAGGAGGATGAAGTCCTTATAGTGGGAACAGGGATACCTACCGACCACATCTTCAAAATGATCTCTCAATCCAATCTTGTAATAAGCATCGTGGAATCAAGTGCTGTGGACATGGGCGTAGCTCCTGAGCCCTTCAATTTGTTTAACTCTCCATGCGAAGTGGAAGGCACGACAAAGGTGGCCAATAACTAGGTTACGGGCTTGATAGATCTAGTTGCTTACATACTCTGGTTGAGAAGAAAGAATAGGCAAAACACGGCTTGCTCAATGGAAGGGGAAATTATAGTGTATGGAGCTAAGCCAATAAATCTTGATGAGTACCAACTCTGAAAGCCTAAATGGGTCTGAGATGAGGCTCAATATTGGTGGCAAACACCCACAGAAACCCAGGTCATTGAATGTGGAATCTTGCAAATCACTCATAGCGGAAAGGTGTTCAGATCCGAAAATCGTGTGCAGCTACAAGACTAAGCTATCGAGGAAATCTCTAAAGACTCTGTTGAACCACCACTTCTCTTGACAGTAAAGGGAGGAGAATTTGGATGTCGACCCTTTGGTACACCAATTAAAGGGGACACAGACCAAGTACAATATCTAGCAGCTACTACGCTTCTCTATGGCACATCGGAGGGGTTTAGTCCAGAAGCTGATAGAAATGAATGCGACTCCAACCACGTCTATCATAGAGATGTGTGCAGCAATTGGAAAGGACATCTCGGTGAAGAAATTCCCCACCATTTCCTTCGATGACTTAAATCTAGCCCTTTGAAGGTCCTCCCTCACCTTGGGATGAATGAAAACATATTGGAGAAGTTCAATACGGTGATCTAGGCTTACGACTTTAGGAGAGGAGTAATGGGTACTTTTACTACGGAGGTGATGGTGAACAGCATCGATTCTGAGGTCAAGTTTATTGTACTTGATATCCCAGTCTCTTACTCTTTGCTCTTGGGAAGGCCATGGATACATGCTTTGGGAGCTGTTCCATCAACCCTTCATCAAAAGATCAAGCTAATCCATGAAGGGGAGCCGGTAACCATTGAGGCAGACAAGGAGTCTGTCATGGCGGTAGTAGCTTTAACTGAAGAGGAATTCCATGGACTTAGAATCGCCATGGTGATCGATGGGTAGAAGAAGGGGCGAATCCCCATAGGATACCACCACTTCTCTCAAGGACTCAAGCAGATCATGAATTGCTAAGGATATGTGCCTGGTAAAGGCCTAGGGAAGTACCACCAAGGCATAACTGAAGTCGAAAATCTTATCCCACTAGTGTCAAAATTTGGTCTTGGCTTCACTATTAAGAGAAAAATCTACAAGCATAAGAGGCCTCTTTTCTACAATGTGGTGAGTGTATGCGAAATAGAGGGGAAGAGGTAGTATAAGGGTGAGGCTGAGCCCTTCATCAAGGATGGCCAAGAAGTCCCTGGTTTTAAAATCTTCAATGATGTGTTTGACTTTGAGAATAACATCCTTGTCACCGCAGTTACCGATGACAAGCCCTTAGGCTGCCCAACTAGATCATCCAGTCCCAACAGAGAGCTTGACCAAAGACAAAGGCAAAGATAAGATGTTCCAGGAAGATAAGCCTAAACCTAAACCAGAACCTGACCATGAAGACCACGAAGGAGCATTAGAGGCTATCACCAAAGTCTTGTCAACACTTATAAAGACCAAGCTGACCAAGGGAGAAAGTTCGAGTAATAGTTTCTTGACAGCTACAATGAGGATAATCATGGATGAGATACAATAGATGAAGCTCTAACCTGAAGGCAGAAGATCTGATTACTATTTTGAAGTTCTCCTAGGGCCATCACAGCATTCCCGAGGTATCCATTGCTAAAGAAGATCCTCCTCTTGTGGAGGAGGAAACAAATGATGTAATCTTTGACATATCGAACATTTATGATGTAAACAACTCAGCCTCTGTGGCATTTAATTCAATGAATTCAAACTTTTCTTACTTATGCATCTAGAAAGATGGAAACATACATTTTTCTGAACATACGCGTAATATTTTTAGCATACATGATGCATCTTTAGATGAAATTAACTTAGGTACAAAAGAATCACCAAAAATGGTGACTATTTTAGAAGATTTGACTCCTGAGGAAAAGAGAGAAATAATAAAAGTACTTAAACAACACGTGGTAGAATTTTCTTGGTCGTATGAGGACATGCTAGGAGTCGACAAGGAAATTGTGGAACACGAGATCCCCACAGATCTGCAAATCAAGTCGGTGAAGCAGAAGCTACGATGGCTACGACTCGAATGGGCGGAGAAAGTAAAGATAGAGGTGGCTAAGCAGATGGAGGCTAAATTCTTGGAGGTGGTCGAATACCTGACTTGGTTGGCCAATATCATCAATGTAGCAGTGAAAGATGGAAAGGTTCGGGTATGTGTAGACTTCAGAGACTTGAATAGGGCTTTACCAAAGGATGACTTTCCTCCACCGTAAATTGATGTCTTAGTAGATAGTGTCGCTAGGGCTGCTATGTACTAGTTCATGGATGGCTTCTCCAGGTACAATTAGATCCTTATGGCTATAGAGGATACGATCAAGATCGCTTTCATTACCGATTGGGGGGTTTTCTGTTACAAAATGACGCCTTTCGAGTTAAAGAACGTTGGGGTAACCTATTAGAGAGCTGTTATCGCCTTGTTTCATGATCTAATACATAAATACGTTGAGGTCTAAGTGGATGATAAGCTAGTAAAGTCAAGCACTCAGGAAGTATATCCAGTTATCCTCGAGATGTTTCTCACTCGAATTGAAAAATACAACCTCCACCTAAACCTAAAGAAGTGTTCTTTTGGAGTGACTTCTGGAAAGCTTCTTGGCCATATTGTCAGCCAGCGGGGGATAGAAATGGATTTGGATAAAATCAAGGCTATCAGGGGTATAGTGGTGCCTAGAATGGAAAAGGAAGTGAGATCCTTCCAGGGTCCCTCCAATATGTCAGCATGTTCATTGCCCAACTCACTACTATTTGTGAACCCATATTCAAGCTAGTAAGGAAGCAATAGCCGCTTGTGTGGAATGATCAATTCCAGATGGCATTTGATAAGTCTGCCCATCAGTATTAAAGCCACCTATTTTGGGGAAGCCTCTAATCCTTTACTTGGCCATTGAGGAATCCTCTGTAGGAGTAATGCTCATGCAGGAGCACGAAGATTGACAGTTTCATGTCATGTACTATCTAAGTAAGAAGTTGTTAGAGCATGAGTTCAAGTACACATTGGTGGAGAGACTTGCAAGGTAATGGTATGGATCACTAAGAAACTATGTCATTACTTCTAGTCTTACAAGGTGGAGGTAGTAGTAAAGTTTGACCTAATGAAATACCTTTATCACTCACCTAGTCTTACCGATGAACTCCCTAGGTGGTTACTACTACTATCCAAGTTTGACATCACGTACGTAACTAGGAAGGTCATCAAGGGCGAGTTGTGGTAAAATTTCTCACAAACCAATCTTTGGATTCTGATTATGTCGAAGACCTCGAATTCCCGGACGAGCAATTAACCATGGTTGAAGAACTATAATAAGAATGGACAATGTACTTTAACGGTGCCATGAATCGAAATGGAGCAAGCCGAGGAGTGGTGTTGATAACCCCGCATAATGAGGTCATACCCTTATCCAAGAGGCTCGAGTTCCAGGTTACCAACAATGGTGCTGCATATGAGGCATGCTTATTCAGGCTGGAAGCATTATGGAAGGTCAGGGCAAAGAGGATCTCTATCATAGTGGACTTGATGTTAGTCATCAACCACATCACCAGAGATTGGGAAATATGGGAAAAATCTTCGAAGCCGTACTTAGATGCCATTTGGGGCATCTCTGCCAAGTTTGATAAGTGTTTCTTCTACCACGTACCGTAGGAAGAAAATTAAATGACAGACTCCCTTGCTACCCTAGGTTCCATGTGGGAGGGACCTCAGGCCCAATCGATTATAATAGTCATCTTAGAATCTACAAAGAAGCCCTATTACTGCGGAATGGTCACAATGGAAGATGACGTATTAATGAAATGTTGGTACTAAGACATCGTCTGCTACTTGAAGATTGGCCAATACCCGGAAGGAGCATCCGACATCGAACATACCTCTCTCTGCTAGCTTATTTTCCAATTTCGCTTGATTAACAACAACTTGTTCAAATGAACTAGTGAAGGTTTACTATTGCATTGCCTTACAGAGTAGAATGCCCTCTTAGTAATCAAGCGAATGCATGCAAGTGACTATGACCCCCACATGAATGGTGTCACACTAGCCAAAAAGATCCAATGGTAAGGTTACTTCTGGATAACCATGGTGGCAGATTACTTTGACGAGGTGAAGAAGTGCTAGGCTTGACAGATATATGGGGATATAAGCCACTTACCTCCCGTAAAACTTCATCACTTATTTACTCCTTGGCCATTCTAAGTGTGGGGGATAGATATAATCCAAGAGATCTGGCCCTCCCATACCAACTGATATAGATTCATTGTGTTGGAGGTAGACTACTTCTCAAAGTGGGTGGAAGCCGAATCCTACACTATATCATAGCCAAGAAAATGGCCAAGTTCATAAATTAACACATATTCAAGCGACACGAGATACCTCACCCTATTATATCTGATAACAGAGTCTAATTTCAAGGTATGACGGTGGAGTTAATAAGGAAGCACAATGTGGAACATCACCGTTCCTCCCCATACAGACCTCAAGCCAACGGAGTAGTGGAAGTGGCCAATAAGTTAATCAAAAAGATCCTGAGAAAGATGGCGGTCACCTACAGGGATTGGGACCGCGCCTATCATCTCCGCGCATATTTAGCCCATCGCTCCATGTCATCCGCTCACAATCACCATCGAATTATAATGTCCATTTATGTGTTTCCTCCTCGATTACAACAAGTTGTTCATCTAGAAATTCCAAGTTCTCTACATGGTTTGAGTCAATTGGTTTGTTAGCAAGAAATTCTGCAATGGCTCTCCCTTTAAAAACCTTCTTCGTTATGTATTCGATATCAAACTTTGATAATAATAATTACCACCGGGACAATTTTCCTACCAGGGTAGGAGCTTCACACAAGTACTTCATCGGATCAACCTTTGCAACTGCTTATATCCTATAAGATTGGAAATAATGTCTCAGCTTTTTAGTCAACCGTACCATAGTGGAACAAGTCTTTTCTAATATAGTATAGTGAGAATCGTAGTGAAGTAACTTCTTACTAAGATAACATGTCGCATGCTCTCTTTTATCTTCTTGTTCTTGTACTAGCATAGCTCTAACTGAGGCCTCTTCAATATCCAAGTATAAAATTAGAGGCTTTCCTGGTGTTAAGGGTACCAATATTGGTGGATTCACCAGGTAGACCTTAATCTTATAGAATGCTGCTTGGCATTGATCATTCCATTCAATTGGTTATTGTTTTCTCAATAGTTTAAATATTGGCTCACAAATGGTGGTAAGACGAGCAATGCATCTACTAAGATGAGCAATGCATCTACTAAGACGAGTAATGCATCTACTAACATGTTGCAATAACACCAAAATGATCTAACTTCCTTTTTTATTTTTGGTACTGGCATTTCTTTGATGGCTTGGATCTTATCTAGGTCCTTTTCTATCCCTCTTTGACTTACAATATGACCAAAAAATTTCCCCGGTGTAACTCAAAAGACACATTTCGTAGGGTTCAGTCTAGGATTATACTTTTCAATTCTTGTAAGAAATTTATTCAAGATGGTTAGGTGCTCCTCTCGGATCATCGAATTTGCTAACATATCATCCAAATATACTTTTACCTCCTTGTGAATCATATCATGTAACAATGTTATCACTGCGCGTTTATAAGTGGCCCTAGCATTCTTTAACCCAAATGGCATTACCTTGTACTAATAAACACCCATTCTATGATGAAAACTGTCTTCACCTTATCAATAACATTCATAAAAATCTGATTATACCTCAAAATCCATCCATGTAAGAGTACATGGAAGCTCTAGCAGCACTATCAACTAGGACATCGATGTGTGGGAGGGGAAAATCATCTTTTGGAGAGGCCTTATTCAAATCTCGATAATCAACACAAACCCTAACCTTTCCATCCTTCTTTGCTACTGGAACCACATTTTCCACCCACTTTGGATATTCTATTACCTCAAGAAAGTTAGTTTTAATCTGCTTTGCAATTTTTATCTTCACCTTCTTTGTCCATTCTGGTCTAAAACGCCTGAGCTTCTATTTAACCGGCTTGAATTTAGGATCCGTAAGAATTCGATGTTCTGTTATCTCTCCGTCTACTCCCGGCATGTCATCATATGACCAAGCAAATGCTGCTATGTGTTTTATTCCATCTCTCTTTTTTTGACACAAGTTAGATCATTCAAAATGGATACCATTTTGGGATTTTCAGATGTACCTAAATTAATTTCATATAATGTAGAATCATGTATGCTAAAAATATTACATGGATGTTCAAATGAATGAATGGACCCATCAGGATCAAAGTCACACAAGTAAGCAAAAGATGATTTCATTCAGCCTCATAAGCAGCATTATTTAGATCAAAAATAGAAGAAACGGATACAAAGGAATTACTTTCAATCTCCACATGCAGAGGGTCTTCTTTGGTTATAGCAGTAACATCCACATCCTCTATCAGCATCTTATCCAAGTCTTATTCGAGCACTTTCTGCTTCTCCCCTGGTAATTCCTCTCCAATCTTAGCTTTTCCTTTAGCCATGATCTTTGTAAGCTCTGCGATATCATCTCCAACCATATAAACTAAGGTCATTCCTTTCTCCACTTTTACCTTTTGATCTTCATCCGCTTCTTCATAAGAACATATAAAGCTTTAGATATGGATTCGATGGTAGCTTCGATCTCCTCATCCTGTTCCTCTTCCACTTCCTCAATTATCATCGGATCTCCTCCCTCATTCATAACATTAACAGTTGGCTCTCCAAGGTCCATAGGGTAACCTTCCTTCTCTTCAGACCACAGCATTCTTATTATAGGTCCTTTATCAAACTCGGTGAAGTCCACCACATCATTAAAAATCTCAAATCCAGGCACTTGCATCACATAAATCTCCACTAGTTCTCGATCCCCTTTATAATTTTCTTTAATCATATGGATAGAAGTTTCAACCAGATTAAGATTGTAAGATGTTGAATATCCCTTGGTTTACCCTTATATCCAATTCCATGAAGACGTGCTTCTCTAGGTTGAATATTAAAAGTGGCATACCTTACCCTTTCGCACTTAAGCCCTTTCCTGGTGTATAGTTCTGCTTCGCCATATACTTATTCAACCATTCAAGAAATTTAATCTCTTTTCTAACATTCTCATTACTGATCATAGCCACTTAAAACCCAGCTATAGCTTGATCACAAGCCCCTAAAGCAGCCACCACTGATTCTTCATCAGCTTCCAAGTTGATTATCTTTCCATTATGAGTTAATTTGACCTTTTGATGGAGAGTGGAAGGAAGGCCACCCGAAGCATGAAACCATGTCTTCTAAGGAGTAGATAGAATGTTATTGGGATATCTATCATAGTGAAGATAACTTGGGACTTAACTTCTCCAATCGTTACCTCTTTTTCAAACGTCCCAATCACAACCCATTTAGAGTCATCATATGCTCTTATCACTGAATTAGAATGATGCAGAGCTTCTTTAGATAGACCCAGAGCTGGTAATATCTTCATTGGACAAACATTCAGAGCCATCTTCCACCATGACACATGGTATAATCCTATCCAGAACTCCAGCCTTTAGATGAAGCACTTTGTTATGATTCACTCCTTCAAGGGGCAGGTCCATTGGTGAATAAGTAATTTCAAGTGGAGGCTTATGGATCATCTCTCCTCCAATGACTGTGCAAACTTCTCAATCAAAAGCTAAAGGTGTGACTTCCATCTCCATTAATTTTCTCGCAACTGTAGCACGATGTTCTAGTGACTCGATCAACCACTTACATATGCTTATTTTCGCAAGTGTGGATTTTAGCTGCTCGATCACAGAATCCTCCTCTTCAATAGTGACTGGAGGGGTCACCGATGTTGATGAGATGGTTTTCCCAACTTCTCTCCCTCATTGTACGATATTTCTAGGTTGGTAGACTCTCCCACTACGAGTGATATTCATAATAAGCCCCTCTTTGGTAAGACATGTTCCTTCTTTGATCTCTACCTGGTGTAAAGGTTGTGGCTCTAGTTCCTCTTGTGCAAATTCATCAAAATCCTCATCTAGTTGTATTATACTCAAATCAATTGGTTTAGCCTTACCAATCATTGTTGGACCCCTTGGTGAGAGTTTGATTGTATTCAAGTCGATTTTCTTTCTCTTAACAACCATGGATGACATATCTTCCACATCTACCTCCTCACGTACCGCTTCCTTAATATAAGTGTCTTCTCTGTAGGATTTTCCTTGCATATCTGGCAAAATACGAAATTAGTTGGAAATCTAGGATATACCATATTTACCTACCTCCAAAGTTAGGTAAAGGGTTATTTTGTATGCTTGGCTTTCAAATCAGCTCTTCTATCATTCCACCCACAATCATTTTCTTAATATCATTCAACAATGTGACACACTCATTGGTATAATGACCCTTATTTACATGGTATACACAAAATTTATCCCTATCTTCCAGTGCAGGAGGAACATAAGTCTTCATATTTTTTAACAAACCTAATCTCCTACACTTGGTAAAGAGTTAAGCCAATGATTCAGTCTAAAGAGAGATTAGAACTGCAGGGACATGTTGAGTATTAGCTACCTCATCTACTTGCCTCATGGTCGATGGAGGATGTATAGGTTTATCAGAAGTCATAGAACTGGTCACATTAGCTCCTTCATTCTTATACATAGTCGAATATGTCCTCACTCCTTTATATATGCTTCTCATTTGCTCTTCCTCATCATACTTCTCAAATTTTTTTCCATACTCAAGCACCTCAACAAAAGAATTGAACTTCTTCATCTTCATATAACCCCTATAATGTTGGTTACATCCCTCAACCAACTTAACTACCGAAGCTTCCACTTTAGGAGCAGCATCTACCAAAACTTGAACAGCCATCCACCTCTTGTAACACACCAGGAAGGACTCATTTGGTTTCTTTCTAACCCTCACAAGATCTTGCAATTTAGTTTCCATTTAGTTATTATACGCATACTACTTCAGAAATTCTTCATTTAGCTTCTCCTAGTTAGTCTTAACATCATAAGATAGTTTTATGAACCACTTTATCGTTGCATCCCTTAAAGTAGTAGTCAGGATATGAGCATCCCTGATTCCCAAGCTTAATATAATGTGGAGGAAGTATTCAACATGAGCTTCAAGTGAACTGTCTCCAAAGTAAGGGGGGATATTAGGCATGTTATACCCAACTAGTAGTGGCTCTATTATATTGCTTCAAAAGTTGTGTTGGGTTTGGGATATCTTATAGCATTAGGGTTTCTCATTTGCATCATTTCCTCAATATCACCATACTTCTCTCTAAACCTCCTATCAACTTCTACCACCATAGATGCATCCACAACCTTATGCTTACCTCGACGACTTCTACCATTTCCATTGGTCAACATATCTTCTAATAATTCCTTATCATCTTTTTCTCATCACAGCGGTGTGACTCGTGTTGGATATTGGAGGGACCTTCAAGATTGATATACTGACACATTATGATCATCTTGATTTAAAACTTTTTATATGCTAGTACAGCTGCCATAATCTCCTTAAAATTATCGAAGAGAGGAATTGTTTCATAGCATTAGCCACAATCTCCTCGATCATTGCTCTTTGGTGTTGTTCCTCCATTCCTTCAAGCACAAAATGACTATTACTTGGTAGAACTAATAGATCCTCTTCCTTATCTAATTCAAACCTCGATTCCACTATGATTGATTTGGGTGCTACAATGTCTGATCCTAAAAGAGATATTCTTGCAAGACACTTTTGAGATCATTTCCAAGCTGCATATAATCATAAAAATCATTAGTAATGGTATGACATATGTTGTTTCCTTTATTTAGATATGTATTGATGACTGATATGCATGTACGTGTGAATGAATGAATACATATGTATGTATGCGTATGCGGTGATTTGGTCATTTGATCATAATTAACACTAACCTAGTTCGGTACTCTTAGGAAATACCTAAGCAGTGCAAGGCTATTTGGTCATAATAACACTAGCATGTGTTAGATACTCGAGAAGTACCTAGGATATCTAGGGTTATTTGGTCATAGTGACATTAGCCTAAGTTCAATACTAGGGAAGTACTTTAGGAGTTTAGGGCTATTTAGTCGTAATGACACTAGCCTAGGTTCGATACTCGGGAAGTATCCAAGAGCTTTTAGACTATTTGGTCGTAATAACTGATAAGTGTATAATTACACTTACTATCATGATAATTTTACACATTAAACACTATAGTTTAAGTCATTTTTATACTTCATATAAAAGATTTCACTTGGTATGTAGTTGTTTTTTAGCAAATGCATGTACTAGATAAATCTTGGAAGTAAAATGATTAAAGTTGGAAATCTATGAAAAAAAAGAGTGAAAAAGGTGAAAAAAGATACATCGAACTTAAGAATTTTGCAAAGGATCAAAGATGTCAAAGATCGGTAGAAATCGCAAAGAGGAACCATGTGAAGAAAGGCATGTCACGATTGTGACACACATATCGTAATCGTGACTTGTTATAGAAAGTTGCTAACCAAGTATTCACGGTCGTGACAATCATTCACGGTCGCAACCTTGACGGTTTTTTGGTCAACTCTTCTCTTCTTTCAGCCGCTGGATAAGAACGATCAACCGCCATCAATTACCAAATGAAAAGACACCTTTTGGAAATCAACAAATCATGAAAAGGTGCCTTTCCATTGTGGATAAGATCAAACCAATTCAACCAATCACAATGAAGCGGTGTAATTCTTTGACAATGGACACGACTCCTCGTTTGGATAGATGCAACCCTTCGTACTCTATAAATAGGGCTCCAAACTTACCAATTTTGTGGCATGGAATGGTGTGTGGATAATGTGGTGTGGCATGAGTGATAAGTGTTTCATATAGATAGAGTAAAAATATCAAGATTTTGCAATGTTCATAATTCGAACCTTATTTCGATCACTAGATTTCTCTACATATTTGAGCGATTGTTGTATAAGTGTAATTGCAAATCACTTATCAACAAAAGTTTTCATTCTTCAATATTCGTTTATTCAATATTCATAAAGAATAGCATCCTAGCGGAGGTTCTGTACGAGTCAAGACCGAATTCAAAGCAGACGCAGGAATTGCAGAAATTGACGACTCCCATTAAAGAGTGGATACAGTTTGATCAACTTTAGCTCTTACTTGCATACCTTACAACATTGCTTTGCTTTCTACTTATACTTTCTATTTCAAAGTTTATGATATGTCTATGTGTCATAATGTGTATTTCTTGTTGAGTCTTTTATATTAATCAAGTTATATGCTTTTGAGTTAATTTTAAGAGTAGTTTCGAGGTTAACAAGATTGTGTATAATCACTGGATCTATGATTATAACGCTGTTTAGTGAGCCAACATTTTTGGAGTGGTAACTTGCTAAATATGGCTATGTGAGAGCAACCAGTACTAAGCATAGTAATATTGTTATCCAGGTTTATATAATCGTCTTAATTCGTTTGCACTAGATTTAGAAAAGTCATTTCATGTGTTTCTCTGCGGTGAATAATTGAATATCTGAGTGTCTAGAATCGAATCTGTTAAATTAATCTAATGTACCTAATATCTTTGATGATTTTACACGTTTTCTTTGCTATACTTGTTCGTAGGGAATATCTATATACTTTTATCTTCTCTAATCTTTCATACATTTGTCTATCCATCCATCATTCAAATCCTCCAAAATAAATTACATTATTTTCTTTTGTTCTGTTCCTCTTGTTGATCTTTAGAATTGGTTCCTTCCCTATGGGATCGATATCTTTTAAAATTACATCGTAACTGTATACTTGCAGTGGTCACCATTTTTCTATTTAGATAAGCAGTATTGACAACACTTGTTCGTATTTTGAACTCTTATCTTATCAATAGGAAAGTGGGAGATAAGGTTTTTGGATTCTTTATAAAATATAAATCCTCAGAGTCGGTATAGTCAAAAATTTGTGAACAAGTTTTTGACACCGTTGCCGGGGAAGGGCAAGTGCGTTCTAGAGATTAAATTACAGGAGACTACGGTACGTTTTTATATTTTAATATTTTGTTTTTATTTTATTGTTGACTGTTTTTTTTAGTCAAAATGTTTATTAACATGCATTGGGATAAGTTTTATCGTGATTACATGATTGATAACTTAATTGATACATGCGTAGATGAAATTTGTCATGTTACATCTCTTGAAGAGTCATCATCTGAATCCCTTGAAAATTTAGAATATTCCTCTGAAATTGAAAAATTGGTTAGAGAAAATGATCCTATACCACCTTCTATAGATAAACCACCCTTAGTAGAATTGAAGCAATTACCAATTCATTTAAAGTACGCATTTTTAGGAAGTAACAATACCCTACCCATTATCATTTCTAGTAAGTTATCTGGTCTGCAGGAAGAAGCATTATTAGAGACAATAAAGGGTAGAATAAGAAGTATTGGATGGAAAATTTCTGACATTAGAGGAATAGGCCCTAATATAATAATGCATTCTATTAATTTGGAGAATGAAAGTAAACCTAGAATAGAAAGGCAAAGAAGATTAAATCCTCACATGAAGGAGGTTGTTAAGAAGGAAATTATTAAGTTATTAGATGTAGTAATTATCAATTAGATTTCAGATAGTGAATGGATCGGTCCTATTCAATGTTTTCCAAAAAAGGAGGTATTCCTGTAGTTCATAATGAAAAGGGTAACTTAGTTCTACTAGGACAACAACTGGATGGAGAGTTTGCATAGATTACAGAAAATTAAATGCAGCCACTAGGAAAGACCATTTCCCTTTACCATTTATAGTTCAAATGTTAGAAAGGATATCAGGTTATGCATTTTACTATTTTCTAGATGGATTCTCTGGATATTTTCAAATTCATATTAGGCTACACGATCATGACAAAACCACTTTTACATGTCCGTTGGGTACATTTGCTTATAGAAGAATGCCTTTTGGGTTGTGCAATGCTCCGGCTACTTTTTAAATGTGTGTTTCGGCTATTTTTAGTAAGTATGTGGAGGATATTATGGAAGTTTTCATGGATGATTTCTCAGTATACGGAGATTATTTTGAAAAATGTCTAGAAAATTTAGGTAAAGTACTTGCTAGATGTGAAGAAACTAATTTGGTATTTAATTGGGAAAAATGTCATTTTATGGATAATGAAGGAATAGTTTTAGGTCATAAGATAGATGAGAAAGGAATTCATGTTGACATAGCAAAAATCTAAATCATAGAGAAATTACCTCCTCCCATAAATTTTAAGGGAATAAGATCATTTCTAGGCCATGCTAGATTTTACATAAGTTTTATTAAGAACTTTTCGGTTATAGCTAAACCCTTAACTAATTTATTAGTTAAAGATGTGAAGTTCGATTTCTCTGATGACTGTTTAAAAGCCTTCAATACCTTAAAACAAGCATTAGTTTCGGCACCCATAATTGTTAAACCAAATTGGTCTTTGCCATTTGAATTGATGTGTGATGCTAGTGATGTTGCTGTTGGTTGTGTATTAGGTAAAAGTTATGAAAAAAATTTGCATGCAATCTATTATATGAGTCACACTTTGTCTTCTACACAATACAATTACTCCACCACTGAAAAAGAAATGCTAGCAGTCATATATGCATGTGACAAATATATATCATATTTGATTGGATCTAAGGTAATAGTTTGTATAGATCATGCTGCTTTGAGATATTTGTTTGCTAAGAAAGATGCCAAACCTAGATTAATTAGGTGGATCCTTCTTTTACAAGAATTTAACTTAGAAATAAGGGATAAGAAGGGAAGTGAGAATATCATAGCTGATCACTTATCTCGTCTAGAAGATGATAAGGAACCTATATGTGAAACTAGTGAAATTAATGAACTTTTTCCCGATGAAAATCTAATGTTTGTTAAACATACTGTTAGTCCATGGTATGCAAATTATTTAGTTACGAATACTTTGCAAATTATTTAGTTACGAATACTTTACCCTCTGATTTAGATTCTAATGGTAAGAAGAAATTTCTTAAAGATATTAGATCATTTATGTGGGATGTCACTTATTTGTTTAAGGTTTGTGCCGACGGTATTATTCGCAGATGTATAGATGATACTAACTTTTCTTCAATTTTAAGTCATTTCCATGATAGCATATATGGAGGACATTTAGGACCAGCAAAAACCACTGCTAAAGTCTTAGAGAGTGGATTTTATTGGCCAACATTGTTCAAGGATGCTAGAGATTTTATTCAGAATTGTGATAATTGTCAGAGAACTGTAAACATAAGTCGAAGAGATGAGATGCCATTGAAAAACATCTTAGAAGTAGAGCTTTTTTATGTTTGGGGTGTAGATTTCATGGGATCATTTCCTACATATAATGGTAATAATTACATTCTGGTTGCAATTGATTATGTTTCAAAATGGGTTGAGGCTAGCGCATATAGTAAGAATGATGCTAGAGTAGTTACTAAGTTTCTTAAGCAATTATTTAGTAGATTTGGAGTTCCTAGGACCATAATTAGCTATGGTTGTTCACATTTCATCAATAAGACTTTTGAAAGCTTGATGCTTAAGTATGGAGTACATCATAAGGTTGCTACTCCATATCACCCTCAAACTAGTGGTCAAGTAGAAATCTCTAATCGAGAAATTAAGTAGATTCTCGAAAAGACTGTCTCGAATTCTAAGAAGGATTGGTCTATTATGTTAAATGATGCATTATGGGCTTACAGAACAACTTTTAAGACACCTATTGGTATGACTCCCTAAAAGTTAGTTTATGGAAAGGCTTGTCATTTACCAGTAGAATTAGAGCATAAGGCTTTATGGGCTTTGAAGAAGTTGAATATGGATTTACACAAAGCCAATGAAAGAAGAAAGTTGGATTTAAATGCCTTAGAAGAACTACATTTGTCATCATATGAAAATGCAAAGATCTACAAAGAGAAGATAAAAATGGCACGATGCAAAACTACGGGAAAAGAAGTTTAAGGTCAGAGATAGAGTTCTATTATATAATTCCAAGCTTCATTTGTTCCCTAGAAAACTCAAATCTCGTTGGAAATGACCCAATGAAGTTACTTAAGTGTTTAATAATGGAGCTTTGGAATTGAAATCCGAACATAGAGAAATATTTCGAGCTAATGGTCAACGATGAAAACCTTAACTTGAAAATAAATTTGAACAGTAAGATATTGATGTTCAATTGCTATCTTCACCATGACTACTCAAGGTATAAAATAGTAAATATTTATCATTTGTATTTAACAATGTTTGTTTGTGTTTATGTTTCTAAGTTATTTTAGGTACAAGTCTAAACATTGAAAATTTGAAGAATTAAAGAAGATCGTGACCGCGACATTCAACTCACTCTCGTGATAATTTGTAGTAAACTTTCTGTTTCTATCATGAGGAAGATCATGATCACGACAAGCCTTCACAATCGCGACACAGGTAAATTATAACCGTTACAGATCATGATCTGACACGCGACAGATGGCTAAAAACACCATTAACGGCTAATTTTGAGCAATAACGTCTATATTGTTAATTATAACCAATTAGAGACTCTTAAACCTCTATAAATATATCTAAGTTGAACCCTAGCCACCACAACCTTCAAAAAGCTTACAAAATCTCTGAAATTTCTTCATCTTCAACCTTCAACCTTCAACATTCAATTTTTTCTTCTTAACCTTTACACTTCAAAACAATCAAGATGCCTTTGAAGAAATCTGCAAATAGAAGAGAAAGCCAAACATACCAAGAGGAGTATGATTGTCCTTTCCCTTTAAGGACAAGAGAAGATGGCAAATGCTATCAAAAGCGTAATAAATTGGATATCACGGGGATGATATTCCTAGATTTGGTCTTCATGGAAACATTGAATCTTCGTAGAGAGATGGAGGTTTATCTTTCAACTCTTGGACTCACAAAGTTTGTGGCTTTGTGTTTTCCACAAAATCAAGATTGGATTCTCAAATGTCTAGTAACATTCGACTATGAAGATGCAAGGAAGAGGGCGATTCAATTTCGTAATCAAGGATGGCATTACACTATTACAAGAGAGATGATGGGTGAATGGTTCAGATTCGAAATTGTTAATTCATTGAGCATGACGAATTCTTTTCAACCAAATCGAGTTTGGGCAGAATTATCGGGTAAGAGAGTCTTCGATCCCAAAAATTCTCCTAATAAACTTATTAAAGATGAGTGCATTCTTCTTCTCCACAAATACCTTTCCACTTCGGTATTTTGTCGAGTAGAGAATACCAAAGTCCAAAAGAAAGATTTATTTGTTCTTTCTTTCACTTTGATGAAGTAAAAGAGGAATTTGTGGATATCATATGGGAGATGATGAAGAAGAATTCTACAAGCATGAGGAACAAGATTGGAGCGGTCGAAATTATCACCACTATCATCTTGGGTGCAAGAGGTGAACTCCCCTATGTCCAACAACTGGGTGAGTATTTTCGCTATATGGATGGGACTTGTTTGAAGAATACCAGACTTCTTCAAGATAATGATGGTGTATATTCTTTCTACTCCTACTCCAACCGGACCAAGAAGCTAATCTTGGCTCATGAAGATTCTACCGTCGAACCATCTAATCCAACCATTAGCCGTCAACATGGAAAAGCTCCAATGCTTGAAGTAGAAGAAGACGAAGAAGAAGAAGAAGATGAAGCTCCAGAAGATTGGAAGGCGGCCATGCAACAAATATTAGACAATTGCCAAGCGGAACTTGGAGTAATGAAAAGAGACATGAAGATTCTTAAGAAGAATAATAAATCAATGCTTCGAAAATTATTATCCTTCTTTCGAAAACAAAATTGTCAATTTACTCCTAGTCCCCCGGATTCTCTTCTCAATAGAACGAATTTTCTCTTTTCTTTACTTTTCTTTTACATATTTTTAGACTAGTTGTTTGTTTTTAGATTTTCAATTGAATAAAGTCTTCCACAATGAGGACATTGTGTTCTTTAGTGTGGGGGGGCAATTGTAAATCCCAAAAATCCAAAAAAATTAAATAAAATTAAAAATCGAAGAATTTGAAAATTTATCTTGATTTATTGTTATTTATACATTATCCATACCTATACTATACTAACATTTATCCAAGGTTATTTTGAGTGTTAGGTATTACAAGTTTGATGTTAGTGCAAACTTCAGAAAAAAATTTTGTTTTGAATTTGAGCTCATGTTGAATTTGAGCGTTATTAGCACAACATTTATCAATTTTGCAAGGATGAGTTGTGAGTAACATTCGAAAGCAACATTCCAAGTAAGTTTCGATTTACATTTCAATGCAACATGAATTAGTATAAGTTGTATAGTTTTAGTTTAATGATATCGATAAGTTTAAGTGGAGTAATATCTAGTAGTATTCTTACTATGAGTTTTATATGCAAATCTCGAATAAGTCCTATAAGTATTGAGTGTGTTTAAAGTGTTAGGAAACTATAGTTATAATACTTTGGAATTAATCAATAAAGGATCGTATTGAGAGAAAAAAATCAAAAGAAAGAGAGGATAACCAATGAGTTATCCAAAAGGTGAGGAATGGTACGGAGCAGAAACTACAACCATTCAATGAGTGAAAAAAGAAAGCATAGCATGAAAAATGGGTGCAATGTACAAAAGTACTTCAACAACATATGCATAAAAGAAAAAAAATGAGAGAAAGTGGTATGGAGCATAAAATGCAACCACTAAAAAAAGGGGAGAGTGGTATAGAGCATAAAATGCAACCACTAAGAGTGTTTTAACATCCTAGGTTACCTAAAAATGCCTTGAGAGAAAATTATTCAAAGTGTGCTTTCTATGTCCTTTATACTTTATATTATGCTTAAGAGAAGGAAATATTCGAGTATGCATATAACGCTTATATGAAGATGCGATTCGGTTGAACCTCCATTAAGGGCAAAGGTATGCAACTAGACTATATGAATTTCACATTACTAATTTGTGGGAAATTTCGAACTTCTACTTGAATCTTATGCAACGTGAGAATGTGGTACTCACTGTAATAGTCTTTCACCAAATAAGGTTTAAACTTGGATAATTAATTTATACACTTATGTTGAATTTACCTTGAGGAAAAGGCAAAAGTTAAGTTTGGGGATGTGATAAGTGTATAATTACACTTATTATCATGATAATTTTACACATTAAACACTATAGTTTAAGTCATTTTTATACTTCATATAAAAGATTTCACATGGTATGTAGTTGTTTTTTGTGCAAATGCAGGTACTAGGTAAATCTTAGAAGTAAAATGATTAAAGTTGGAAATCTATGAAAAAAATTGTGAAAAAGATGCAAAAATAAGCATGGAACTTAAGGATTTGGCAAAGGATCGAAGATGTCAAAGATCGGTAGAAATCGTAAAAGTGGAATCATGTAAAAAAAGGCATATCACAATCGTGACACACATATCACGATCGTGACTTGTTAACTTTCACATTAGAAAGTTGCCAACCAAGTATTCACGGTTGTGATAATCATTCGCAGTCATGACCTTGATGGTTTTTTTGTCAACTCTTCTCTTCTTTCAGCCGCCGGATAAGAACTATCAACCGCCATCAACTACCAAACGAAAAGACACCTTTTGGAAGTCAACCAATCATGAAAAGGTACCTTTTTATTGTGGATAAGATCAAACCAATTCAACCAATCACAATGAAGCGGTGTAATTCTTTGACAATGGACATAACTCTTCATTTGGATAGACGTAACCCTTCGTACTCTATAAATGGGGCTCCAAACTCACCAATTTCGTGACATGGAATGGTGTGTGGATTATGTGGTGTGGCATGAGTGATAAGTGTGTCGCATAGATAGAGAGTAAAAAGATCTAGATTTCGCTATGTTCATAAGTTTTAGCGAGAAAATGCATAAGTGATTCGAACCTTATTTTGATCACTAGATTTCTCTACATATTCGAGCGATTGTTGTATAAGTGTTATTGCAAATCACTTATCAATAAAATTTTTCATTCTTCGATATTCATTTATTCAATATTCACAAAGAATAGCATCCTAGCGGAGGTTCTGTAAGAGTCAAAACCGAATTCAAAGCAGATGTAGGAATTGTGGGAATTGATGACTCCCATTAAAGAGTGGATACGGTTTGATCAACTTTAGCTTTCACTTGCATACCTTACGACAATGCTTTGCTTTCTTCTTATTCTTTCTATTTCGAAGTTTATGATATGTCTATTTGTCATAATGTGTATTTCGTGTTGAGTCTTTTATATTAATCAAGTTATATGCTTTTGAGTTAACTTTAAGAGTAGTTTCGTGGTTAACAAGATTGTGAATAATCACTGGATCTGTGATTATAATGCTGTTTAGTGAGCATATTTTTGGAATGGTAACTTGCTAAATATAGCTATATGAGAGCGACCCATACTAAGCATAGTAATATTGTTATCCAGGTTTATATAATCGTCTTAATTCATTTGCACTAGATTTAGAAAAGTCATTTCATGTGTTTCTCTGCGGTGAATAATTGAATATCTGAGTGTCTAGAACCAAATCTGTTAAATTAATCTAGTGTACGTAATATCCTTTATGATTTTGCATTTTTTCTTTTCTATACTTGTTCGTAGGGAATATCTATATACTTTTTACCTTCTCTAATCTTTCATACATTTGTCTATCCATCCATCATTCAAATCCTCAAAAATAAATTACATTATTTTCTTTTGTTCCGTTCCTCTTGTTGATCTTTAGAACTAGTTCCTTCCCTATGGAATCGATATATTTTAAAACTACATCGTAACTATATACTTGCAGTGGTCACCATTTTTCTATTTAGATAAGTTGTATTGACAACACCTGTTCATATTTTGAACTCTTATCTGATCGGTAGGAAAGTGGGAGACAAGGGTTTTGGCTTCTTTATAAAATATAAATCCTCAGAGTCAGTAGAATCAAAACCTTGTAAACAATAACACTAGCCTAAGTTCAGTACTTGGGAAGTACTTACGGATTTAAAGCTACTTGGTTTTAATGACACTAGCCTAATTCAATACTTGAGAAGTACCTGAGAGATTTTATGGCTATTTGGCCACAATGACACAAGTCTATGTTCGATACTCGGGAAGTACCTTAGGATTTTAGGGCTATTTGGTCGCAACGACGCTAGCCTAAGTTCGATACTCAGGAAGTATCTAAGAGGTTTTGGGCTATTTTCTCACAATGACAGTAGCCTAAGTTCAATACTCGGAAATTACTTAAGGATCTAGAGTTATTTAAACGCAATGACACTAGCCTAGTTTCAATACTTGAGAAGTACCTGAGAGGTTTTATGGCTATTTGGTCATAATGACACAAGTTTAAGTTCGATACTCGGGATGTACCTTACGATTTTGGGGCTATTTGGTTGCAATAGCACTAGTCTAGGTTCGATACTCGGGAAGTATCTAAGAGGTTTTGGGCTATTTGGTCACGATGACACTAGCCTAAGTTCAATACTCGAGAAGTACCTGAGGATTTAAAGCTATTTGGTCGCAATGACACTAGCCTAGTTTCAATACTTGAGAAGTACCTGAGAGGTTTTATGGCTAATTGGTCGCAATGAAACAAGTCTAAGTTTGATACTCGGGAAGTACCTTAGGATTTTGGGGTTATTTGGTCGCAATGAAACTAGCCTAAGTTTGATACTCGGGAAGTATCTAAGAGGTTTTGGGCTATTTAGTCATAATGACACTAGCCTAAGTTCAATACTCGGGAAGTACCTGAGGATTTAGAGCTATTCGGCCGCAATGACACTAGCCTAGGTTTGGTAAAAGTTGAGACAAAATGGAGAATAATTACAAAGTTATTACAATGGACAATACTTGGGAAATTATTGATGAATTGTCTCATTTCTAAAAAAACAGCTTAGTGCAATGCCATAGTTGGGACAAAATAAGAAAAAAATAAACACAAAGTTCAATTCAAGCCAAATAAAAAAATAAACTAAATAAATGATCATAAATCAAGAAAATCATCAATTAATGGATTTAAGAAGAGTTTGGGTCTCCCAATTCCTATCTTCAAGAAGTGAAAGGACTCTGATTGCAGCTAACCAATCCTTGTATGCTTCATCAGTCTTCATTAGAAAAGTCTACGAAATCCATGTAATCAAACCGATGAGACTCTTTTTACTTCCACAAATAACTTTCAACCCAATTAGGATTATACTCTACACAAGAGGTACTTGAAATAATGTTCGAGATAGTCTGACATCTGCTAAATTGGTGTCTCAATCTCTTAGGATAATAAAATTTCCAACAAGTCAACCCAAACAACTGAACTTCATCTGAAGTCATGTTCTCAATTATCTCATAAATGTGCCACCAAGGACATACTCATCGAATCTGAACATTCGTAAGGTATTGAAACCAAGCACCCACTCACGAATAGGCTTGATGTCAAAATGATCTGCCACAATCCTTCTTCTTCAAAAGCAAGCCGGATGATACTTAGGAAATTGAACATCAAGGTTAGTCAACAGGTACAACTTTTTTATCAACCAAACTTGAAGAAGAACTTTACTACCGCCAAGCATCTCTGAGCATTTAGAACAAGGTATATTAGTGTCTCGGTAAGAATCAAACCAACTGGAGAAATTCTCTCATACAGTTGAGGTAGAATTAATCAAAAGCTACAAATCCCCGTATCAACCTTACAATGATAACATCCAAATAGTAACAACTTCATTTATGGGAGCCAACACATGTCTGAAGATGATGTAGAAGTACATATATGTAAGGTTACGTCTAGTCGAACCCCTGGCAAGTCAGGAGAAGTAGATAATATTCTTCTCTCTTATTGTGGGCTATACCTAAGGTGGTAAAGAGAGTGGTGTTTAGGACCTGCATATACTTCTGGAACTGCCACCATAGTCTTTCTTTTACATGCAATGTTCTGGATAGCACTGAATTCCTCAAAGGTATGACACAACTCTTGACATCCGAAACAAAAAACATTTTCCATTAGATCCCAAAAACTCACAACAGCTTGCAAAAAGGAAGAGCTTATGTTTACATGAAAATAGGTCTTCATGTTCCATAGTCCGCTAGGCTTCCATTTTTCCCAGTCCCTCATTAGCAAAGTACTAAGGTAATCATGAAAGCGAGATTTAACAACATCCATTTTAATCAACTGGAATTACCTGAAACTTTTTGAAAAAGAAAATAAATAAATAAACAAACAAATAAATAAATAAAATGATGAGAAACAATATAAACACGTTGACATTTTTCGACCAAGGAATAAAATGAAATGTCAAGATCAAACAATGAGGAGTGAATTTATTTGTTTTTTTAGCGTCATATTGTGAACATGCAAAGAGAAATAAACAAATAACAATAAGTAAAAAAACATGTGATTAAAATAACAACAAGTAAAAAAACATGTGATTAAACAATCAACAAGAAAAACATTATTTTATTAGGTAACATTTGACATATAACATGAATATGAAATACAAAAAAAATATGAAATATAACATGTGAACATATATAACATACATTACAAAAAAGTAAATAAATAACAAAGAAAATATGGCATATAACATGTGAACATACATAACATGCATTATAAAAAAAATAAAACATATAAGAAAGAAATTTTCTTTTTTGTAACATTTTGATATATAACATGAAACAATAGGGAAACTAAAAACAATACGGTGCTTAAAGATCAATTAGGTGTTTAAAAAAAATGAAGGTAACTAAAGCTCCTATGGTGGAACTAAGACAAACTAGTATTCTCAAAATTGACCAAGTAAAGAGTAAGGTACCAAATGTTTTTAGGAAAGACCAAAGGTAGTAATTGTTGATTTAACCTAAAGGAAGAATTATAGTACCTAACACATTAGGATTCTCAAGGTTCTCCTTAGTGGTCATTTGGAGTCAAGGTGTCTTAGTTTCAAGATTACTACACTAGAAAAAACTGATAGTGATGCATATAAAATCACACAAATGGTATGGCTGCACAAAATTGTGATTAGAAATCACATAAACGATGTATGCAAAAAATAAAGCTGCACAAACAACAAACCAGTCAGCATGCGCATATAGTATGCTCTCCCTTCCAACCTTAACACCAATTGATCAAAACAAGGCTCTTTCCTAGGTGTTGGATCTCCTTATTATCAGCGAGGGATAATAAGGGTGACACTCAAAAAATGTAATTTCAGTTTTGGTAACCTAGGGGAAGTTTCTATGGCTTCTATTTGTGGGCTTGGTTGACATAGGATCATACACGGTTCCCATAGTTTGATATACTCAAGCTCCCAAATGCTTTTGGATTTGGGCAACTATATTGTATTTCTATGAGAACTATTCTCAAATTCATGCCCCTAATGCTTGCGAACTGTTAGACATGATGTATGCCCTAGAGGCAATTAAATCGATATATCTTTATTAGTTATAATGTACAAACGGTTTCCAATTATTATTAATAATAATGAAGGCATCTTTGTTGCTTATCAGTACTTTCTGTTTAATTAATGTATCTCGCTGGTATCATATATGTATAATATTTAATATGTATATGCACATTGATGAGACAAAGTCCATGATTACTTCATAGCGTAAAAGTACGAGGACATAGTGGGAGCTATGTGGTGTGAGAACTGCACATACGTGTTACTATGAATAGTCTAAATATCCCTAGTCATAATTTCATTGAGACTAGACATCAATGAAACGGTCAGACTAGCATGTGTAGGCTTACTCCTTGGATTAGATCCAAGCAGTCGATCTCATGAGCTGAAGGTGGTACCTTGAGTTAACACATGAATGTATTCAAGTAATAAATTAGAGACCGCTATAAGATAGACACTCGGAAATAACTATATCCATGTATTGGTGTCATATCTTATTGTGGTAGAAGTACAAGTATCCTCAAACCTGAGATACCGGTTACCTTATGTAGGAGTTGTTACACTTTGGGTCATACTTATTCATACCCTAGCGATTAGGATGATACGGGTGATTATGGGTGTAGCGATGATCACATGTTGGTAAGCTATGTAGTCAAGATGGGATCCATTGCTCCTGATATAGTGATATAATGAGAGATTTACCTTAGGGCCCTTTGTTGAAGTGACGCACTCATAAACCTCTGATCAGAGTATAAGATTGACAGAAAGGGTTTCTAGTCAATCTTGATACATAATGGTTAAGTGGTGTTCTTCGTGAACAAGTCTGATTCTAGGATAGCTACGGCTACTACATGAGCTAACACTTAATCCGAGCTCAATAAACTGGATGGTACTTAACCTGATAGAAGGAATGTATTGTATTGGTTACTATTGCAGAACCAGATCAAGTTACAAGAACGTGACGTTCCAAGTATCGGGGGATCATACGGCTTTCCTAGAAAGCCTATTTGATCATCTAGCGATATCAGGTTCCATATAGGTCTAGAACACTAAGCCTAAAGGTTCCCAGATAGGAAACCAAGTTTAGGTTAACCTCTAGCGGCTCTATACTTTGGGATCCTATGAGTTCATACACTTGAGGTCTTTATCGGACTAAGTAAAGAACCTATAGACTAGGTCTATGCCGAAAATATAAGTTACCGAATAAATTAGAAGAATTATTAATTGGTTTACCTAAATTAATAATTAAAAGGAATAAAGAGGAAATAGGGAAAATTATACAGAGCGAGCAAGGGAATTTTTCTCATTGCGAGTGGGCCCCAAAATGAACATAGGTTGTTCAAAGTGTGGCCAGCGTGGCTGCCTCAAGACCTGAAAAGCTCGCGAGCTGCTAGCTCGCGGGGCAAGCCCGCGTGCTAGTGGGCTACAAGCGCTTCCCATAGCAGGGCTTTCGAGGGTCGCAAGCTTGGGCTTACTGCAAGTCGCAATCCCAAGCTTGCGACAAAGCAAGGGAAGCTAGTTAGGGTTTCCTTGCAACCTGGGCGGGTCACCCTAACCCTCGTAGCTAACTTGATACGGATGGGTTGGGATTTAAATATCATCCCATCTAGTTATTGAGGGGGAGTCTAACACTCCCCCTTTTCCCTATAAAGAGGCCTCCAACTCCTCTCTTTAATAATATATAAGAACACCTGAAAATAGCTTTAAATTAAGATTTTCTCTCTGGATTCGACTCTCTCTTCTTCCTTTATTGTGCGAGATCCTCCACGAGTTTCTCCAAACAATCAAAGAATTCTTATTAAAGGCTCTTTCTCAAGTGAGCCTTCGAGATTATTTTCGAGTTAGTTTTCAAGTGGTCTAGCAACTACTATCTACTGACGGGTTCCTCTTCCTCAAGGTTTTGGTCGATGAAGATCCATGTTGATCAATTGTAGAGGCTCCTCTAGTTTTGAAGCTCGTGCTAACGAAGTGTTTCTAAATTACTCAAATAGAACACCGCTACCAAAAGAGAAAAAGCACACATCAACTGGTAATGCTTCCACCTTTAGATGTTAGGTTTCTCTTATAAGCTTTATAAACCTAAAAGCATTTATGGAACGTATTAACTTTGATTGTTTCAATCATGGAATTCTTAGGAGATTTATAGGTTAATTTTAAGTTTTGAAATTTCACCTTGCAACGATTGCATGTTCAATTACTGTGTTGATTAACCAGCAGTGGTATCAAAACCTGCCTTATGCTTTGCATGATTGATAATAATATGTTAAAATGTTATTTTCTATGAATTGATTAAAGTATGCTATGAATGACTTAGGGTTCAACTCCTGTTATAGAAAATGATGTCATAACTAGATTAAGGTTTTGCTCAAACTTAGTCTAGGTGATTATCATATAAAATTAACAATGTTTTACCACACGTGTAAATGCTTTAATTAAGGATTATCCCATACTTCACTTTATTAATGAACGAAATCTTTAAATCATAATTGTCTGTGGTACAACAAATCAAAGTGCCCGTTGTGATTTTGGTAAGGATTAGACAAGGTTGCTCATTCACTTTTAGGGGGCATCTCTTACCTGAAAATCATCATCGATGTTAGATTCAAGAGTACCCAAGGGACTTTTATGAATTAGTCGATTTCTAGTATGGGAATTAGATTCCGCATATGGTTTTAAAAATGTGGTTTAAATTGTTAAATTAAAACTTATCGATATAGGTGCAAGAATTTAAACATGGACCTTGTTTACTTTGCATGCTATGTAGAGTCTTGACATAATGGAATGATTATGATATAACATTCCAGAGCATGTTCCCTTAGAGTTAATAATTCCTAATAGCCTGGAATTATTATTCCATAATCATATCCATCATATAAGACCTAGACTAGGGCAAGATCAGTAGCACCAATAAAATCCCTACAACAATATTAAGGCGAAATTGTCTTCCCGTCATAAGTCGTGATATGAACCTTATTAACAGATGTAAGAACATGTGCAATATGTCTTCCTTTAACATGTGTTTCGTCATGAGACTAGATGGGGTTAAATAGCCTTATCCAAGAAGGGTTAGTTGTCCATATTATTGGAGCTAATGCCGAATTGGAGACACATTTGAGGAGTTGTACAATTGGGTACGCACGTCTCGAGAAAGAGAAATCAAATGGATTAACAATTGCAAGAGATGAAAATGGATGGGTTCCAACCATGGTTATCTTATTGTGGCTTGACCTATGATAGTGGGGGTTATGATGGATGGCTATGGATGCTACCTACTAAGGAAAATTAGTTCGACCAAATTTCCTGAATTTGAATAGAAGGGGCTATTTAAATGTCGAGAAAATAGTAGAAATTATGTGTTTAATTATATTAAATGCATGTACGTATACTAATGTCTAAACAAATTCTATCTTATATCTAGGTTAAACAATGAATCCGAACATAAACCTTCACCCGATAGTTGACACTAAATTGACAAGGATCAATTTTGATGACTGGTTCAAAGTTCTTAGAAAAGAACTTGAGAAACACCACATGGATTATGTTCTAGATAATCTCGAACCAGTCAATCCTGATGTTGACACTTCTATCCAAGAAAAAGAAGCATATCTTAAGCACAAGAGAGATGCTTTCATTATATCACTTGTGATGCTCGAAACCATGAGCTTGAAGCTTAAGAAATAGCATGAAGGTATGGACTTAAATTCCATACTGATTCATCTCAAAGGACTTCATGAGGGTATGAGAGTTGAATGGAATAAAATTCTGAGATTCCTTTAAAACTATGGGAGAAATGATGGGATCCTGGCCACTAAGAAATTCATAGAATACTTTTAGTATTCAAGAAGATTGGCTCAAATAGGAATCGAAACGGATTCCAAGCATGACATACAGCTTATGATGGAAACCCTATCTGATAAATATTCAACTTTTGTGAAAGATTATCTTATGTCAAGAAAGATAGACAAGAAATCTAAGTTTATTAGGAAACTTAGAAGTTTTGAAGAAGGTGTAAAGGCTAGAAGAACAAGTACCTTGGCAAGCAAAGCTTGCATCAAAGGTAAAGGTTTAAAAACCATCGGCAGGAAGGTTAAAAATGTGGTTATTGAAAAGGGGAAACCCACAGGATTATGTTTCGTATGCGGAAGGTCCGGACACTGGAGACGTGATTGCAAAGCTCTGAGTTCTGAAAAAGTGAAGAAGAAGCCAAGTGAGGTAGCTACTTCAGGTATGTTCATGATAGAGAGTTTCTCTACAGTTCCCTATGAGTCTACTTAAGTATTAGATAATGGTTACGGTACTCATATATGTACTTTTGTGCAAGGATTGTGGAATAGTAAGAGGCTTGCAAAGAGAGAAATGGACCTAAGAGTTGGAAATGGAGCATGGGTTGCTGCAACAGCTGTGGGTACATATAGCCTTCGTTTTCCTAGTGTCCTTGTTTTAGTTTTGAACAATTTCTATTATATTCCTACTATCACTAGGAATATTATTTCTGTTGCGATTTTAGCAACAGAAGGATTTGAAATTTTATTTTTAATAAATGTCAAATTTAGCGTGATAATATTCTTTATGCTTGTGGAATATCTATGGATGGCATATACGTTCTAGATACTAAAACTGAAATACTAAATATGAACATTGTTAAGAAATCGAGATTAGATAATGAGAAATCCTCATACTTATGGCATTTTCATCTAGGCCACATAAATGAGACTCGTTTAACTAAGTTACACAGATGTGGAGACTTAGGCCAAATGGAATAGGTTTCCTATGGCGTATGAGAACCTTGTTTAAAAGGAAAAATGACTAAAAAACCTTTCAAAAGAAAGGGTCAACATGCCACTAGTATTGTGGAAATAATACATTCTGATGTATGTGGTCCAATGAGTGTTAAGTCACATGAGGGTTTTGTCTACTTCAAAACCTTTATCGATGATTACTCACAATATGGTTATTTGTACCTTATGAGGCACAAGTCTGAAAGTTTTGATAGATTCAAAGAATTCAAAAATAAAGTAGGGAAACAGCTTGGGAAAAGTATCAAGACCCTTTGATTTGATTGAGGGGGTGAATACTTAAGCTAAGAGTTTCAGGATTATCTAAGGGATAATGGTATTTTATTCCAGGGGACACCTCTTTATACACCCCAACATAATGGAGTGTCAGAAAGGAGAAATCAAACCCTGCTCGATATGGTTCGGTCCATGATGAGCCAAGCAGAACTCAGCAAATCCTTTTGTGGTTATACACTTGAGAGCGCAGTTTATATTCTAAAATATAGTGCCCTCTAAATCAATTGATCAAACTCCATACGAGTTATGGTATGGTAAGAAACTCGCTCTTTCTAACCAGAGAGTTTGGGGATGTCCTGCTTATGTAAAGAGGACAAGTTCACATAAGCCGGGTGCTAAGTCTAATAGATGTCTGTTTGTAGGTTACCCTAAGGAGACTATAGGGTATACCTTTTATGATCCCAAGGAACAAAAAGTCCTTGTTTCCAGAAATGCTCAATTCCTCGAGAAGGAGCATATACTTGCGAAAGCTAGTGGGAGTAATCTTGAGTTAGGCACTCAAGAAGATCAAATAGATAGTCAACTGATTATACCTACACTTGTTACACAAGATAGTGTAAGCATGGGACAGCCTATTATAACACCAACATTGCGCAGGTCAGGCAGGGCTCCAATCGCTCCCCAGTGATACGGGTTTCTCATCACTGATGATAAACATCTCTTCCTTATGGAAGATGATGAGCCTAGGACTTATAAGGAGACAATGGAAGGCTTAGAATATGATAAATGGCTTTCAACCATGAGATCGGAGATAAACTCCATGTACGAAAATCAAGTCTAGAGCTTGATTAATGCTCCAAGTGGGATTAGGCCCATAGGATACAAGTGGGTTTTCATGAAGAAAACTGACATGGACAGTAACATAGTTACCTATAAAGCAAGGCTAGTTGCAAAAGGGTACAGTCAAAAAGAAGGCATTGACTATGATAAGACCTTTTCACCGATGGCCATACTAAAGTCTATCAAGATACTCCTTGCTTTCGTCGCTTATCATGATAATGAGATTTGGTAGATGGATTTGAAGATAACTTCCTTAACAAGAATCTAGACAGGGATGTGTATATTAGATAACACAAGGGTTTTACATCCAAAGATGGCTCTAATGTATGCAAGTTGTAGAAGTCCATTTATGGACTTAAGCAAGCATCGAGGAAACTATATTCCTTTTCTTCAGACAGTTAAGTCATGGTTGTCAAAGAAGTTCTCCATGAAAGACCTTGGAGAAGAAGCTTTTATACTTAGTATTAAGATTTACCGTGACGGATCTAAAAGGTTGCTAGGTCTTTCACAAAGTACATACATAGACAAGATTTTGGCTAGATTTAACCTTGAGCAGTTAAGAAAGGGTTATCACCCAATATCTCACGGGATTAACCTTTCTAAATCTGAGTGTCCAAGAACACAAGAGGAGAGACTACGTATAAATGGAATACCCTATGTGTTCGCCACTTTTCTATTGATAAGCTTAATAGTTTATTCACAAGATTCGGCTATATATCAATGGTGCCAAAAACTTGTTCACGAAAAATATAGGTGTTGTTAGTACCTCTTATCAAATAGAAAAATGATTATAACTGTAAGTATACAATTGCGATGTAGTTTTAGAAGATATCAATCCCACAGGGAAGGGCTAGCTCTAAAAATCAAAAAGGAAGATAAAATAAGGAAAATAAAATATAATGAAGTCAAGGTTAGGAAAGAAGGGTTAGAATGAAAAATGAGTAAATATAGGTATGAAAGATTAGAGAATCTAAATATATAGATTTTCCCTACGAAATAAGTATAGCAGAGAAAGAATGCAAGTTTAACAAAGATGTTATGATTCACTAAACTAATCTAACAGACTCGGTTCTAAATACTTAGAAGTTTAATTATTCATCGCAGAGCAACACATGAAATGACTTTTCTAAATCTAGCACAAATGAATTAAGACAATTATATAAACCTGGACAACATCGATACTATGCTTAGTACGGGTCGCTCTCACATAGCCACATTTAGCAAGTTACCATTCCAAAAATGTTGGCTCACTAAACAGCGTTATATCACAGATACAGTGATTATACATGATATTGTTAACCCCAAAATTACTCTTAAAATTAACTCCAATGCATATAACTTGATTAACATAAATGACTTAACTCGAAATACTCATTATGACACATAGACATATCATAAACTTCGAAATAGAAAGTATAAGTAGAAAGTAAAGAAAAGTTGTAAGGTATGCAAGTGAAAGCTAAAGTTGATCAAACCGTATCCACTCTTTAATGAGAGTCGTCAATTCCCGTAATTCCTATATCTGCTTTGAATTCGGTCTCGACCCATACAGAACCTTTGCTAGGATGCTATTCTTTACGAATATCGAACAAACGAATATTGAAGAACGAAAACTTTTATTGATAAGTGATTTGCAAGTACACTTATACAACAATCGCTCGAGAATATAGAGAAATCTAGTCATCGAAATAAGGATTCGAATCACTTAAACATTTTCTCGCTAACACTTATGAACATAGCGAAACTAGATATTTATTCTCTATCTATACACTATGCACTATCTTTCACTCCTTTTTTCTGCATGAAATTAGTGAGGTTTGGAGCCTTATTTCGTAGAGTTTGAAGGGTTACGTCTATCCAAACGAAAAGTTGTGTCCATTGGTGAATGATTGCATCTCTTCATTGTGATTGGTTGAGAAGCTTTGATATAATCCACAATGGATAGGCACCTTTTCATGATTGGTTGACTTCTGATAGGTGTCTTATCGTTGGTAGTTGATGGTGGTTGATCATGCTTAT
>CATIWQ010346794.1:0-27314 GCA_949673415.1 Euphorbia schlechtendalii | reverse complement strand
ATTGGTAAACAAGTTCGTACCTCATTTGGCGAAAGACTATTGTAGTGAGTACCACATTCCACGTTGCAAAAGATTTCAAGTAGAAGTTCAAAATTTCCCACAAATTAGTAATGTGCAATTTATATAGCTTAGTTGCATACCTTCGTTCTTAATGGAGAGTCAACCGAATTGCATTTTCATATAAGCTTTATACGCATACTCGAATATTACCTTCTCTTAAGCATAGTATAACGTATAAACGACATAGAAAGCACACTTTGATTAATTTCTCTCAAGGCATTTTTAGGTAACCTAGGATGCTAAAACACTCTCAGTGGTTGCATTTTATGCTCCATACCACTCTCCCATTTTTTCAGTGGTTGCATTTTATGCTCCTTATCACTCTCTCATTTTTTTTCGTTTAAGCACATGTTTTTTGAAGTACTATGTACTTTGCACACATTCTTCGTGCTATGCTTTCTTTTCTTTTTTCACTCAATGAATGGTTGCAGTTTCTGCTCCGCACCATTCCTCACCTTTTGCATAACTTATTGGTTATCCTCTCTTTCTTTTGATTTTTCTTTAATACCCTCATCCTTTATTGATCAATTTCAAAGTATTATGGCTATAGTTTCCTAATAATTTAAACACAGTTAATACTTATAGGATTTATTCAAGATTTGCATATAAAACTCATAGTAAGAATACCATTAGATATTACTCCACTTAAACTTATCTGAAGCATTGAACTAAAACTATATAACTTATACAAATTCATGTTGCATTGAAATATAAATCGAAACTTACTTGGAATGTTGCTTTCGAATGTTACTCACTACTCATCCTTGCCACAATGATAAATGTTATGCACTACCATCAAACTTGTAAATACCTAACACTCATAATAACCTTGGAGTTAGTAAGGTATAAGAATAGATAATGTATAAATATCACGAAAATCAACAAAAAATTTTCAAATTCTTCGATTTTTCATTTTATTCAATTTTTTTTATTTTACAGGATTTTTACAAATGTCCCCTCACACTAAAGAACGCAATGTCCTCATTGTGAGACATTATAAAAATAAATAACTGAACTAAAGCTAGTCTAAAATGAATTGAAAAAGATAAAGTAAAGAAAAGAATAAACCTGATCTTTTGCGAAGGAGAATCCAGGGCCCATGTTGCGATCGCGAAGGCCTGTCGCGATCATGATTTCCTTCAAAACAAGAACAAAAGGTTTTGCTGTATAACTTTACGAGCGCGAGATGTATGTCGCGGTCGCGAACTTCTTTAATTCTTCAAATTCTTAAAATTTTAGACTTTGTACCTAAAAAAAACTTAGAAAACAAACGTATTAAATATAATTACCTTCCCTGGACAATTCGATCTCTAGAACGCACTTGCCTTCCCCGGCAACGGCGCTAAAAACTTATTCGCCACTTTTCTATTGATAAGTTTAATAGTTTGTTCACAAGATTCGGCTAAATATCAATGGTGCCAAAACTTGTTCACGAAAAATATAGGTGTTGTCAGTACCTCTTATCAAATAGAAAAATGATGATAACTGCAAGTATACAATTGCGATGTAGTTTTAAAAGATATCGATCCCACAGGGAAGGACTAGTTCTAATGATCAACAAGGAAGATAAAATAAAGAAAATAAAATATATTGAAGTAAAGGTTAGGAAAGAAAGATTAGAATGAAAAATGAGTAAATATAGGTATGAAAGATTAGAGAATCTAAATATATAGATTTTCCCTACGAAATAAGGATAGCAAAGAAAGAATGCAAGTTCAACAAAGATGTTACGATTCACTAAACTAATCTCACAAACTCGGTTCAAAACACTCAGATGTTCAATGATTCGTCGTAGAGCAACACATGAAATAACTTTTCTAAACCTAGCGCAAATGAATTAAGACAATTATATAAACCTGTACAACGTCAATACTATTCTTAGTACAGGTCGCTCTCACATAGCCACATTAAGCAAGTTACCATTCCAAAAATGTTTGCTCACTAAACAGCGTTATATCACAGATCCAGTGATTATACATGATATTGTTAACCCCCAAATTACTCTTAAAATTAACTCTAACGTATATAACTTGATTAACATAAAAGTCTTAACACGAAATATGCATTTTGACGCATATACATATCATAAACTTCGAAATAGAAATTATAAGTAGAAAGCAAAGCAAATTTGTAAGGTATGCAAGTGAAAGCTAAAGTTGATCAAACCGTATCCACTCTTTAATGGGAGTCGTCAATTCCTGCAATTCCTGCTTCTACTTTGAATTCGGTCTCGGCCCGTATAGAATCTCCGCTAGGATGCTATTCTTTGCGAATATCGAACAAATGAATATTGAAGAACGAAAACTTTTATTGATAAGTGATTTGCAAGTACACTTATACAATAATCGCTCGAGAATATAGAGAAATCTTGTGATCGAAACAAGGATTCGAATAACTTAAACATTTTCTCGCTAACACTTATGAATGTAGCGAACTCTCTATCTACACACTATGCACTATCTTTCACTCCTTTCTTCTACATGAAAATAGTGAGGTTTGGAGCCCTATTTATAAAGTTCGAGCAATGGGTTTTAGCTCTTAAGAAATTCAAGGTGATTCACCAAGTTTGAACGTCTGCTCTAGTCTTTTATTTATACTTTGATGCTTTGCGAAGTAGCCGTTGCAAACTTTATTATATCGTTGATCTTCAATTTCTCATCTCTTCTAATCTTTCGAATCTTCCCATTGGAGACAGATTCCAGGATGTTTAGAGATAGAATTTGAACATTGAGGTGCGATAAAATTCTATTGATAAATTCTCATTTATCTTCAAGCAATCTGATTCTAAGAGAGGCGCGCTAGAATGCAAAGTGGAGTCTTCCCATTGGATGACCTTGCTGACGTTGGCAGAATCGAGCGGAGACACTTGAGATGCCGATGCATAACAGAAATTCCTTTTACTAGAACTGTAGCAAGGAATCTCTGACAACTGTACTGACATTTTTTACATTGTGAGGACCACAGGAATCTTTGTTAATTTCAGCGTCTTTTATCTTGAAAAGAACTAAAAGAATATTCAGTTCCATCACAGACAACATTAGTAGCACATGTGTCATCAAGTCTCTACGTGTCAAATAGAACGTGCTTTTAAATAAATAAAAGAAGAACTCACCACGAGCTGAGTGAAGTAATCCTAAACTATGTAGTACTCAGCATAGACTCAGCTTTTCCTACTCTAAGTAATAACTTAATTAATCATCTAGCCAAACTGAGTTATTCTCCATTCAATGAGCTCAAGTTAGCTTTATTAATTAAGAGTCTACTTAGTACTCAATTAATTTCACTATCCTAGACAATTTGCTATATCTAAAACTACTCAGTAGTGTGAAGTATTATTAACTTTGGTTTTACAATCTCCCCCATTTTGGAAAGATAACAAACCAGGTAGTAGAAGAAGTTAATTGAATAAATAGTTCAGAGATTACAGAATACCTGAAGTCTATGTAAAACTCCCTCGTGTTGAGTAACTTCCCTTAGTCAGCTTGAGCTCCCCCATACTGAGTGAGTCTTCTATAAGCAGCTCAGCTCCTCACACTTAGAGGATTTCTTCTTTGATTGGGACAATGTTTTACTTCAGCTTTATCTTCAAAGGATTGGTCTCTTGTATGTTTTGCTGTACCACATAGTTAGATACACAACAGAAAAACATACTCAGCATAAAAAGTTAAGAAGATCTTAACTTGAGGTAGGAACTTGTAATTTTATTGAAATATCAAAAATGACATAGTCAGTACATAAAGCATGTCCTGGGCTAAGATTACAATAAGTCCTATTACAAGTTCTACATCTATTGGATCATGGCCTAAACTATCTTTTATGCATGGAAGAGGAAGATCCTACAGTCTTGTTCTTATCCTGACTTGGCCTGTTCGAAGGATGCATCGGATGAGAGTGCCTCGGAAGATATCCCTTATTGAGTTTTGCAATCCTGAGCGCGTCTTCAACTACCTTCTCCCCCTTTTCTATTTGACCTTGAATAATTTGATTAAGACAGACATTAAAGTCATCGAGTGTAGCTTGGAAGCTCTCTTGCTGGCCGATGATCTATGGGGAAATCTCCTGCTCCAATTGCTCCTTGCCTTTTGTTGAGAGGAAATCTTGGTCATTCAGCTCATTGAGAAGAAGATGGTGGCAATGGGAGAGATGAGCTATCTAGTCAAAACCTTGACTGGAAAACAGTTGAAAACACTAAAGGAGACCACGAAATTCTATTTCTGTCAATACAATCTTCAACTGAGCCTCAATGTCAAGAATCTTGTAACCAATGGATTCGATACACTTTGAAGTGTAGTCAATGTCTTTTCCATCTAGCTCTCTCATCTTGAGTAGTGAATCCACCTTCTCTGTCAGATCTTCCACCTTGGTTTTAATGATGTTCTGCTTCATGTAAATTGACATTTTGGTCTCAGGGCAGAGGGATTCGGTTGCAGGCTCACTCGGCAAAGGCATATTTGGAAAGATCTTTCCCATAGTAGTTACTAAAATTTCTACAATGAGGAGACTCTCTCTGTTATGTGATCAGAGACCTCTCACTGAAGGGTATCCATCTTGGAGTTGAGAGAATCAATTTTCATGATAGGGGCCTTGTCTAGAGCTTGAGGACTTCATCCTGCTTGTTATCATGCACATGCAAGAAATGTGACTCAGATTCCACCAGCTTCGCTATGTTATGGCTCACGTCCTTTATAGATGATACCTCTTTTGAGACATCCTCAATCTTGTGATCGGCTAGCCTATTTATTTTAGCCTTCTCCTTACCGAGCTAAAGGATCTATGTCACTTGAGGAGCCATATTAGTACTCAAGAGACTCAGCTATTTAGTAGCAGCGTCTACACTACTCTTTATCTTTCTTGCAATAACATTCACTATTACAGTACACATGGGAATAGATGTAGCAGCTTCCCCAAGCTGGGCTACAGAGTCCATCAACCCATTCAAAATTAGCGCCATCTTATCTATTAGGCTTTTGGCACTCTCGTTTGCCAAATGATTTCGAATAACCAACAAGCTACCTTGGATCCTCTCAAACTCTTCAAAGTATAGAGTCACTAGGCACACTTGTGTGCTATTCAAATTCAGGCAATTTTGCTTTGGGCCTGGATGATAAGTCTTTCAATTCTTGAGCAACTAGCATGTTACCTACTACTCCATCTAACTCAGCATCAGTTTTGAGCGGAGGAAATTGCTTTCTTGCTAACTCTTGAATCTGTACCAACAAAGATGTATCAGTCATGGCTGGAGTGTTCTTGGGTTCAGGTGCTTCATTGGCTGTAAAATTTGCCTCAGTAGTCTGACCACTTGCTTTTCCTTACTAAGCAGAGTTCTCAGCGTTGGGAACTTCCCTAACCAAAGGGGCTAAGGGAGTTATGGATGGGTTTGAAGAAGGGTTAGGTTCAGATTCATGTATATTTGAAGAAGTTTATTTGAGTGGAATAGAAGGTACAATGGCTCTGGAAGAGTTAGTTGTTGGTTCAGAATGTACGGGAGAAGGTGTGGAAGAAATATGTACTAGTGATGGAGGAGAAGAATCCTGGCTATTTTCAGGTGAAGAGATTTGAGTTAGGGAATGTGCAGAGTCAGAAGGAGAAGAACTTTACTACGTTTCAGGATCTACTGGAGTAGAACCTGATGGAATAGAAGAATTTACAAGAGAAGGGTTTTGAAGATTTACAAGAGAATATGAGGAGGTGGGATTTTGCAGAACCTCTAGGTTAGCTGTTTAACCCAAGGATGGGTCAGCCTAAGGTTGCTAATGCTGAGAAGAAGGGTCCTCAACATGAGTGAATGTGGGAGTGGGTATGCTGGGGTCCTGAGGATCAGACTCCTCTGGAATCAAGGTAAGGGTTTCTCCAGCATCCTCCTCGCTGCTCACCACCTGCACATTCTTCTGCAGTGGCCTAGTGGTAGCAAAATGCTTACACTGAGTGCTCTTAAGTTTGGCAAAAACATCTGAAGTGTTGGTCCTCATCTCTAGACTTCTAGGCCTCTCCCTGCTCCTCAGTATCATCTGAGAATACCATTTTGCACTTCCTTTGGGGTAGGGTCACATTGGTCTCAGCCTCTTCTTCTTTCTCCTTAACATGCTGCTGAGCTAGCAACTTAGCCTTTACCTCCCTTTGGGTATGGGTTTTGTCTTGCATCTTCCTTCTTTGATGCTAAGCAAGAGCATCACTAGACTTTGCTGGACTCTTCCCCTTGGCCTTAGAAGAAGCAGTCTTCTCTGCTTTGGAGGGAATGGTGGTCACATTCTCCAAGATGATGGAGAATGGAAATTGATCTGAGTCATCACTCTCATAGTCCATCATGAATTGGTCATCCTCCTCCTTGCAAATATCTGCGGTAAAATTATCGGTACACTCTTCAACTTTTGCCTTTTCTGAGCCTTGGTGTACCTAGCATGAACCTGGTTGTGAGCCAGCCTACTGAAATGTGACATTTCTAGCCTTTTCTTCACTGGCAGGACTGTTTCACCAGACTCCCCCAAAAACTAAGCCACATAGACATTCACTGCCCTCATAATCTCAGTTATTAGGTAACCATAGTGATAGACGGTAGTCATCTTTATCAAGTGGTGAAGAATCACCATTGGCCAATTAAACTTCTTACCCTCTACCATATGGTAGACCACATAACGCTTGAAATATGTGTAGTTAGTCAGCGAGCTTATTTTGGGTAGTAGCAGCTTCACCACCAGCTCATGGTACATCCTTGCTGTCCATGACATCTCGCTGGTGGCTATCTCCCCCGAAATGTAGTTGGCAGGGAGTTCCCAATCCTCGGGAATGATAATGTGTCTTCATCACTGGATTTGCAGAGCTAGGTGCCTGAATTAGGCATGTTGAGGATGCTCCTAATCAACCAAGAACAAATCAAGGTTGATTTACCTTCAAAGTCCATCAACAAGACATCACTAAAACCTTCTATTGTGTAGAGATGAGTATAGAAGGCCCTAATGAGGCCTGTTATTGCTGGACCCTCCATCCTTAAGAAGGAACTGAGGTGTTGCTGCTTGATGACTCGATGCATGGTTTTGTTAAGCAGCAATCCTTCATAGTTCACTTTAAAGACTGGACCAAAATCCAAGCCATCTTCCCAACCTACTCTTTCTAAAGTAGTGCCCACTGCAAGAGTAAGCTTTTCAATTTTCCTTTCCATGTTCATAATAATCTTCATAACAGTAGTTTTCTGGATTCTGAAGGTGGTCTTGGTTCTCGCCATTTGAGAGATTTTGAGAGAAGATTGAAAGAAGAAGAAATTAGGGTTTGAATGCTCTGATGATTCAAATTCACAGAAAGCAAGTGACCCATTCTCTTTAACTATTTAACTTATATAGGCGATCTCATCTCTTCTTGATACGTGTCACAATCTCAGCTTCTGATGAAATGAACAATGTGATTGACCTCTAAATTAACCATCTTAGATAAATGGTGAGATTAGAAGAAAAACGATTCCAATTCATGCGTGCATCTTTTTGAAAATGCAGATTTGAATTTTAACCGTGAACTATTCCTCACGTCATTTCTTTAAAAAACTTGATGGTGTTATCCACGTGTCATCTCATGCTTGATCTCCAACATTATTGATCCTAGGAGCAAAGAGTATAGTTGAGTCAGTCTTATAATCAATTATTAAGCATCCTTCTGAGTCAAACATAACCTTCCTGCCTTTATCGCAGAGCTAGGCTACACTGAGCAGATTAAACTTCAGACCCTTGACAAGATAAACCTATTGGATTGAAAGAGAGACACCAATAGTGCCACAGCCTACAATCTTACCTTTCTGGTTATCTCCAAAACTGACACTTCCATTTCTTTTGCACTCCAAAGAGATGAAATGGATTTCATCTCCTGTCATATGCCTTGAGAATCTGCTATCCAAATACCACATTCAAGAGTCATCAGCGGATCTAAGGCTCACTTGCAAAATAATCAAGTTTTCTTAGGTACCCATGCTTTCGAGCTGGGTCCTCCTTTGTTAGCAATGCTTAGGTTTAACCATTCGTACTCATCGTAATAACCATTTTTATGCTTACAGAGAACTGTGGCATGTCCAGCTTTCCCACAAAAACCGCATACCATTTTTGGTTTAGGCTGAATCGCTTTCTTCTATTTAGAGTAATTCTTCCTCTTAGAATTGCTAGTTTGGTTACTCTGAGTTTCACTGTTGGCTAGAGGAGGAACCTCTTTCTTCTTTAAAGCTATTATCTTAGCAGTCAACTCATCTAATTACTTAGTGAGCTTGCTGATAGCACATTATTGATACTCATCTTTTTTTTTAAGAAAGCGGATACCAAGTGATAAGAAATCATTAGTATCTTCCAGATTGTCACTTCTCCTCACTATCTCTTTGATGTTTTTCATTGATTTATTAGTCAGTTTCATAACATCAAAGAGAGCCTGGGCGAATTCATCAATAGATAAAGGAACTTCAGAATGTACCTCAGCTTGAGGAGTTTTTCGTTTATCATGCTCAGCTTCAAAATTGACAGAAAAATGGTCTCTACAGGAGGTAGATGCTGAGCCTTCACCACAATTGTCGATAGACATCAAGCAGAGGTTGGCTGAGTCAGTAGCTTCTTCATCAGACGATGAAGATTCTTCTAAATCTCTCCAAGTGGCAGCAAGTGCTTCATTTTTCTTGGAGAACCTCTTCTTGAACCTATCCTTCTTCACCTTTGGACAGCTCGACTGGATGTGACATTTCTCTCCATAGTCAAAGAATTTGATGTCTTTTCTGTGCTCCTTCTTCAGTCCTTCCTCAGCTCCACGCCGGTGCTAAGTTGACTTGGTTTTAGCAGGAAACTTCTTCTTGTTGTTGAATTTCCTGTGAAATGCCTTGTCAGAAGGGCCATTTTCTCATCAGAGTCGCAGCTAGTGGACTCATTAGATGAATCTGCTTTAAGGATAATGGCTTTTCCCTCCTTACCCCGATTCCTCTTGGAGTCATATGAGTATTTCCTTAGAGACATCTCATGAGTTAGCAAGGTACCTATCAGCTTGTTCGCAAGGTTTCGACTCTAATAACTCCTAGGATTTTTTTTATTTAATAATGAAGCCAAAAACCTTATCTCCCACTTTCCTATCGATAAGATATAAGTTCAAAATATGAACAGGTGTTGTCAGTACCGCTTATCTAAATAGAAAACTGGTGACTACTGCAAGCATACAGTTACGATGTAGTTTTAAAAGATATTAATCCCACAGGGAAGGATTAGCTCTAAAGATCAACAAGAAAAACGGAATAAAGAAAATAAAATATTTTTGGATTTTAGTTGGGAGGATTAGAATGAAGAATGGATAGATATATGCATGGAAGACTAGAGATTCTAAATATATAGATTTTTACTACGAAATAAGTATAGCAAAGAAAACATGCAAGTTCAACAAAGTTATTACGTTCACTAGACTAATTTAACATAATCGATCCTAGACACTCAGATGTTCAATAATTCACCGCAGAGCAACACATGAAATGACTTTCCTAAATCTAGTGCAAATGAATTAAGATGATTATATAAACCTGGACAACAATATTACTATGGTTAGTGCGGGTCTCTCTCGCATAGCCACATTTAGCAAGTTACCATTCCAAAAATGTTAGCTCATTAAATAGCGTTAAAATCACAGATCTAGTGATTATACACAATCTCGTAACCTCGAAACTACTCTTAAAGTTAACTCAAATGCATATAACTTGATTAATATAAAAGACTCAACACGAAAAATGCATTATAACACATAGACTTATCATAAACTTTGAAATAGAAAGTATAAGTAGAAGGCAAAGCAAAGTTGTAAGGTATGCAAGTGAAAGCTAAAGTTGATCAAACCGTATCCACTCATAATGGGAGTCGTCAATTCCCACAATTCCTGCATCTTCTTTGATTTCGGTCTCGGCCCGTACAAAACCTCCGCGATGCTATTCTTTGTGAATATCGAACAAACAAATGTTGAAGAACGAAAACTTTTATTGATAAGTGATTTGCAAGTACACTTATGCAACAATCTCTCGAATGTAGAGAAATCTAGTGATCGAAACAAGGATTCGAACCACTTAAACATTTTCTCACTAACACTTTTGAACGTAGCGAAAATTAAATAATTTCACTCTTTATCTACGCACACATTATATCTCTCACTTTTTCTAATTCCAATTCCATCATGCACTGCACGAAATTTGTAAGGTTTGGAGACCTATTTATAGAGTTCGAAGGGTTGCGTCTATCCATACAAAGAGTTGTGTCCATTGGCAAAAGATTACATCACTTCATTGTGATTGGTTGAGTTGATTTGATCTTATCCACAATGGATATGCACCTTTTCATGATTGGTTAACTTCCAAATGGTGTCTTCTTATTGGGTAGTTGATGACGGTTGATCATTCTTATCTGGCGGTTGTAGTTTAGAAGATTTGACCAAAAAAACCATCCAAGTCGTGACTGGGATATACAAGTCACGACCGTGAATCTTTGTTTGACAATTTTCTACTTCTGAAGTGTATCAAGTCGTGACCGCGAATTGTTATCACGGCCGTGAATTGTGTTTTTCTTCAGAATTCTTCTTGTAACTTCACTGATCTTCGACAGCTTCGATCCTAAGCAAATCTTTAAGTTCCACGCATCTTTTCGCACCTTTTTCACACTTTTTACATAGAATTCCACTTTAGATCATTTTACTCCCAAGATTTACCTAGTATCTGCATTTGCACCAAAAACAATTACATACTACGTGAAATCTTTTATATGAAGTATAAAAATGACTTAAACTATAGTGTTTAGTGTGTAAAATTATATTGATAATAAGTGTAATTATACACTTATCATAGCTCATCATAGCTGTAGGTCTTAAGATCATGAGCCTCCTTGATAGCTCTCTTCTTGGAATCCCACACTACTGTAAGAGTGCGGAAAATCTTCTTAACGAGCTCCTCCTCGCTAGACTCCTTTCCAAGCCTCTTCAGTTCATTAACAATGTTGATGAACCTGGTATTCATGCTCTAAATACCCTCACTGGCACCCACCGAGAACATCTCATACTTCCTCAACAAGAGATTAATCTTTGACTCCTTGACCTTGTCGATCCCCTCATAGGTAATCTCTAGCTTCTTCCTGATCTCCTGTGCTACTTCACATCCTGAGACCTTGTTGAACTCAGTAAGATCCAACGCATAGTGTAAGTAATTAATTGCTACAGCATTCTCTTTGAGAAGCCTTAGGTCAGCGTCGTCGTAGTCCTTTGAATCTACTGGCATATGCACACCGATCCTCACCACAATGGGAACTCTTGGACCAAGCTTAATAGCGAGCCAGGCCTGCATACTTTGTGATTGGATGAAGTTTTTCATTCGATTTTTCCAGAATGTACAATGATTACCATCAAATAGAGGTGGTCTAGTAACAGACATTCCCTCTTTAAGGAGAATTGCCTGACTAGAACCAGAATGATAGTTGTTGTAAGCCATTTATGGATCTTACTCAAAGACAGTTAGTCTAAAAGTTGAGCAACTGCTCTGATAACACTTGTTGGTCCGTAAACAGGCTCTTAACAATAGTAGAGGGGGGTGAATGTTTAATCTTGGTTACTTTTAGATTTTTAAAGTTTAATTGCCAAGTTTGGTTTTTATATGAGTGTTGAGTGAGATATAAAAATGAATAAACTGCTCAACTTTGCTAGCACAGTTTATCTTCAATCTTTAGCTGAGTAAGACTTACTCAGCACAGATCAGATAACAAGCAATATAATGAATGAGAGAGAGAGATGAATGAGCTGATCACTAATAAAGCTAAATGCTTAAAGTTAGAACTTCAACACTTGAGATTTATCCTGGTTCAATCCCTAGCCTATCTCCAGTCCCCGGATACTATCTCCGAGCTTTAATCCACTAGTGAGTCGTGCCTTCAATAGGCGGAGAAGCCTTTATAACGGGTAGACACTATTATAGAAAGTACCTTTCTTTCTAACTACCGCTCAACTCAGTTTGGGTACCCTTCCCAAACTGACACTCAGATTAATATAAGAATCCGAACTTAATTCAACTTATAGAGGCGTTGAATCCTTACAATGTTAATCTAAGTAATTTCTCTCTATTACAAACAGATAAGACTTTTGATGTTTACTGATTGCTTGCGGTGGAATTTCTTTGGAAGCTAGAGCAATTTGCGAAGCATTTTAGCTCTTAAGAAATTCGAGGTGATTCACCAAGTTTGAACGTCTGCTCCAGTCTTCTATTTATACTTTGAAGCTCTATGAAGTAGCCGTTACAAACTTTACGATATCGCTGATCTTCAATTTCTCATCTCTTCTAATCTTTCGAATCTTCCCTTTGGAGACAGATTCTAGGACATTTAGAGATAGAATTTGAACATTGAGGCTCGATAAAATTCCGTTGATAAATTCTCATTTGTCTTCAAGCAATCTGGTTCTGAGAGAGGCGTGCTAGAATGCAACATGGAGTCTTCCCGTTGGATGACCTTGCTGATATTGGCAGAATCGCGCGGAGACACTTGAGACACGGCGCATGATAGAAATTCTTTTTACTTGGACTGTAGCGAGGAATCTCTGACAACCGTACTAACATTTTTGATGTTGTGAGGACCACAAGAATCTTCTTTAATTTCAGCTCCTTTTATCCTGAAAAACACTGAAAGAATATTTCGTTCCATCGCAGACAGCGTTAGTAGCACATGTGTCATTACGTCTCTAAGTATCAAACAGAACGTGCTTTTATTAAAAAAAAATAGAACTCAGCACGAGCTAAGTGAAGTAATCCTAAACTATGTAGTACTCAGCTTTTCCTACTCTAAGTCATAACTTAATTAATCATCTAGCCAAACTGAGTTATTCTCCCTTGAATGAACTCAAGTCAGCTTTATTAATTAAAAGTCTACTTAGTTCTCAATTAATTTCACTATCCTAGACAGTTTGCTATTTCCAAAACTACTCAGTACTGTGAAGTACTATTAACTTGGGTTCTACAATTTAGTCCAAATGAATCAACAACTCACTCACCTTTTGCCAATCTACCTACTACCTCCCTATCTTTCCAAAAGGACCCCGTAGCTCCCCATCCTTTCAAAAATTGTACCTCCTGGCTCCCTCCATCCAACGTGGCTGATGACATGACATACATTGATGAGTCCAGCCAGTGTTGACTTTTTCTTCATCTTCTTCCTTTGATTTTTCTGCAAAATTTTTGGATTTTTCTTTTCAAATTCTTTACTTCACCAAAATGATGAGATTTTTAACAATTCTTTAGATAAAAATTCTTCATTTTGTCATTGGAGGACTTAGAGAAGCAAAGTTTATTATGTTTCATGAAGTTTTGGAGATTTTGTTATTTTTGAAAAAAATTTCTGGGAAATACATGAATTTTCTCAAAAAACTCATCATTTTCCTGGAAAAATTCAACTCATTTCTTTTATTTTCTTTTTCATTTCCTTTCTTTTTCTTCCAATAAAACCAAAAATAAAAGAAATCAAACGGCATTTATACTAACTTTTCAAAATCTATATATGTTTGACGATGAAATTGATGCTTTAATTTTGTTTTAAGAAAAAAAGATGGATTGATGAAGAAGATGATAGAAATGCAAATTTGAAAATTAAAAGGTTATAATGAAAGTATTTTGGGGATTTTTTGTAACTTTTACCCTTAATACCAATTGTTGGGCTATTATTGAGTTGACTTTTCAACCATTTGACATGTAATGACGTGAGTATCTCACTCTCCCAGCTGAGAGTGGTTTAGTCCGATTAAGGGAGTAGGAATGTGCACTTTTTCAAAAGAAAGAGAGCTACAGTATCCTTTATAAAGGATAGAGAGACAGTAGGTGGATCGGCGAAAGATGGGGGAGCTATCTATGCATTTGGTCTTTTTACAATAAATCATAAATTGTGGGTAGATATGTAATTAACGATTGTGTATAGTAGTCATAATAAATAGTCAAAATAAGTTTGTGGTCAAACACATAAATATTGAATATTAAGGTGTAAATTAATCGTGGGAATAAAGGGTAGGGTTACAGTGAAAATATCATTTTGTGGAAGGGCTAAAATCATAATTTGCCAATTCAAATTTTTATAAATGGGTAGTTGTTCCCTAGAATAACGATCGACGAAATACGTAATGCTTCCCTTTGGCATATAGATCGAATCTTCTGGAAGATCAATTCAATCCTCGGTTAAGCAATATATCATTCGTCAATCTATATCGACAATGTCGAACTAAGGTTTGCTTCCGATTATGTTTATTTTTTTATGCATCAGCATGAACGATCCTGCTTTTTTATTTAGTAAATTCTTTTTTTGCATGCATGACCCGTTGATTGAACTACAAGGACTCTTGATAGGTTTGTATGTTTATGTTTGCTGATATTTCAGAGAGACCATTTTTTAAGATGGTAAACAATTTACACCATCTTGCATATGGAAATCCCCAGTATCACTCGTGAATTAACCAATTGCTTAATTAATTATTGGCATTTGATAAATACAATTTAACATGTAAATTAGCATATAAATAATCCATATATTAAGAATACTGATAAAGTGTTCACTTATTGACAAACTAAAAACTCATATGATCATGGCTTCCTTCAGAAAGAAACTGAGGAATATAGGTTCGAGCTTCGGTTCCTTCAAAAAATTTAAAAATGTTTCCATTTTTTTAAGAAAAAACTCATAAGATAACATTTTTCTAGTATAAAAAATATTCATTTATCAAAGGATTATTGTATATAAAATTAAAGCATAATGCATATTTGCTCATGATCTTGATAACTTTTGTTGAGTATCCCTTGAACTCAAATTGTAATTTGTTTATACTAAACTCTACTTATAAGCTTTGGGTTGGAGAGAAAAATCAGGATAAAACTAAAAGCCACACATGAATGTTAAATAAAAACAAAGTATTTGGTTCTGGTTGAACATCTCTCCATCCAAATCCATTTAGAAGAATAATTAGGTGAAAAAGACTTTGAATATACTCCACAAATCAAAAGCTAGTGAAATAGAAGATGCTTTGACACCTAAAATAATTAGTTTTAGGTGAAATCTTATATTATAAGATAAGAAAATTATGCAATAAAAATTTGGTACTGATGCTCGTAATTATTATTAGCTGTTAGGTTAGACTGAGTTGAACAGTTTACCTAACCACCCCAATCATACCACATATTAAAATCCATCGATAAACCAAAATAGTTATATACACACAACATTCTACTAATTAACCAAATTTTAATTTTTCTGTATAGTTAAAGAAAAGAAAAATGAGAGCTGATTATGGCCTTGAAAAATTGCTTCTTCTTCCCTTTTCATTCAGTTCTTTTTTTCAATCAAGTATACATTTTCATTTATTTTTATGCAATTTTTCTCTCAAATCATTTAATTGCCCGTTATTCTAATTTTGTTTTCGTCAAATTAGGATCATCCAAGAAGAAAATGAAAAATCCAGTTAATTTCCTATCTCGAATTACAAGGCCTAAAATATCTAATGAGATACGAAATTTCATTATCAGCTTTAAAAGACTCCCTCGACTCTTTGGTAAGTAGCTAGGTTTTTTTTGTGTTTTTTCATCTTAATTAAGAGCTTAGTTTCACGTTATTAATAATATATTTATATAGAAATGCTGTTCAATGTGTTTAGCTTAGTATTATCTACAAGTAATATTTTTTTCGGGATATGAAATCAATACCGATATAGCCTATCAACTATTAGGTCCCAATAGTATCGATATTATTGAATTAAATCGATATGTATGGATGACTCATATTACGTTGATCTCACTTTCGACTTGCATCATGCGTCCTTATGATCTATTCAAAATGTTAACGGAATGAATATCACAATCACGATTTAGTTAATGTTAACGGAATGAATATCACAATCACGATTTAGTTAATGTTGATACATTAGCCTGGGGTCATTTTGAGGATGGGCATCAGGGGCGACCGCCCAGGTCGACAGCAGAAGGGTCCAAAATATTTTTTTATACTTTTAGTTTGTTGTGAGAGAAACAAACATTAATTGAGTATAAATTAATTGATTTATGTCAACAAAAAATTGAGTTAACGATTGTAGGTACAACTTCTAATTCAACCATGAAACCTTTATTATAATTTATAAAATTGAAGGCTCCTTCCATATTTTTTATACCCGTACCCTTAAAATGTCAGTAATTAGTGATTTTTTGCATGTAATCAAGATACAAAATAAAATTCTGATGACTCTGAATATGCAATAAATAGGACATAAGAAAAGGGAAAAGGAAAGAGAGATGGAGATAGGATTCCCCACAGATGTGAAGCACATAACACACATTGGGGCTGATGGAACCTCTTCTTCTACTTCTGCTTCAAGTGATGATTTGCATACAAGAGCTGCTCATTTCATTTCTCTGAGGCAGTTTGAACTTGTAATGGCTGCACAATCTGATAGTGCAACTCTTTCTTCTTGATCATTAAGAAAAGGCTAAATACATCATATCCCTCCCTAACTTGGCCTAAATGGTCTGCTGTTTTCCTCAGTCTCATGAAATTGGAAAGTGCACTAGTTCCCCGTAAACTCAACTTCTTGTTGGAAATATACAAATAAGAAGATTGACATGTATAAAAGGACAAATGCATCATTACATTCCTTAAATTAGTAACAAAAGTCGGATGTCGCCCCCAACGTTTAAGGGAACCATATACCCCTCTCAACTTGACAAAGTAAACCACTTAGTCCCCTCATGTCACGTGTCAAAATCTGGCTTGTTTGACTTTTCAAAAGCGTCATTTTCTAATTTTTTCTCTCCAACCAGAAGTTGACACTTGACATTGAAGGGGAAACTAGTGCATTTTTACCAAGTTAGAGGGTTGATTGAAACTTTTGAAAGTTCTGGGTGGCATTCGGCTTTTGTTACCATGTTAAGGAGGTGTTGATGTATTTGACCTATATAAAAAGTTAAACCAACCAGAAGCTGACATGTGACATAGTATTGGTAATTTGGTCCTCTTTTACCAAGTTTAGAGGTGTAATAAGAACTGGTAAAAGTTAATGGAGAAGTAAACTATATGGGTCAAGTTCGGGAGTGTTCTGATGTATTTAGCCTTGAAAAACATTCATAAGCCAGTGATGATTTTACTTTTGATCCCTTACTATATAACAAATGTTAGATTTGGGAGCAAAATAATGAAATTCACAACGGTCATATGCATATAATTGATATTAAAATTATATCAATTTTTTGCGTATAATACTTGTGATCTCAATTTAATAAGAGTTTCTTTTCATAAATATAGAGTTTTAAAGAGGTTAAATTTCGAACCCAAGATTTCATATTTCTATTTTAAAAGTTGTATGTAAATAACTCATTTGTTGTTGCATAAATATATTGACATAAAAAGTTAACATTTGGTATCTTATGTAATTTGTTGTAACAACTTTTTTGTTGTTGCATAAATATATGACAAAAGGAATTTCCATTTGGTATTTTATTTTAATAATTACCATAAATGATAGAGGTAGTAGAGTAAGGTAATATATGAGCTACAATTGGTCCGTACCTTTAAATTTAAGCTTTTCATAAACGGTTTCGAATCATAGCTGCTCCAATTGTTAAATTCAATTTCAATTAAAGGTAGAGTTAATCTATGTTGTATCCGCTTCAAATCGAAGGGGAATTCATGTATAAGAAAATATTAGGAATATTATATAAAATACGAGATTATTCCCCAAAAGCTACATAACACATGAACCTATTAAGCATAGCCGACATACCCACAAAGCCGGTTGCTTTTGACACTGAATTTTTCAAGGCAAAGAAAACATCAGCTTCTACTATAGGCATAACAACCTGTAATAAGGATATAGACCTTACTGATGCATCTCTGCTTTCTACAGCATCCAAGCTTATGTTTAGTTCCGTATAATTTAATTTTTAGACATAAATATCCAGCAAATAATTAGATCACAAACCAAAATTGGCGAAACACAATAAGAGACAAAAACGACTGAAACCCCAAGAAAATTTCAGTGACTACTTGGGTTGAAATGGAATAGAGATGTATGATGCTAGAAAATGACAAGTTATGAATTATGAAGAGGAATAAAATATTATCTTGGTCAAAGAAGTGAATTCCGTCGTACTCTATTTAGGTATTGATGATAAAAATTAACGTGTAAACAAGAAGAAATGGCTTGTCCTAATGAAAAAAATTATTTTAAGATAATACATGTAGTGGCTAGCCTTCCTTGTCATCTAATGCTGAAACTTTCCACCACAAGAAATCAAATTATAAATATAAAATTAAAAAAGGAATAAGGTCAGGATTTTGGAAAACAAAGCCCTTGTGCCCTTTTGTTTGTCCCAAATGTTGGGCATATAACAACAACTGTCCTTGTCACGAAGCGATAATAAAGATTATTTTTTACTTGCTCTCCAGACTTTATTAAGTTTACAACGGGATTAAAAAGACGTTGAGCTGAGTTCTTCTAGCCTTCCAAACCAGATCCATTACAAATAAACCAAAAATAAGCCATATAAAGGCTAAAAAAACAAATTTATTTGCTTTTCCTTCAGTAGAGGCCGCTACAAACCTAACCAGCCTGATCCTTCCTGGGTCAGGTCGGAAACGGCCTAACAGACAGACCTTTGTCGAGCATCAAGCCGCTACTGACCTTGCACACAGTGCAAGGTTGGTTTTGGCCGTTAAAACAACCTTCTTTTCATTCAATTCCTTTATTTTACACATCATTATTCCTCGGGATCACTTTTTCTATCTATTTAAACATGGAAAAGTAAGGTTTGAAAAGATTTCAACTTCATTTTTCACATTGGTGAGTGTTTGGAAAGAGAAAATTAAGTTTTTGGTTTGAAAAGTGAGAAAAAGGCTTGAAAAGACTCACATTCAATCTATTTTCTTGGTTTTTCTTGACTAATTCCATTTTTAGGGTTTATCTAAAGGGTTAGAACACATTAATCTAGCTCTTAAGACTCCTTTCCTTCACAGAAATCCTTCTTTCATTTTCATTTCTTCAAAAACCAACCAAAAAAGGTTTGGAAGATCTCCTCAAAGGCGTCTTTGACTCTCAAACTCGTGGATTTAGGTCTGAGTGGTAATTTTTTTAAGTTTTGGAAGAATCTTGGCGTATTTCTTGGTTTTTTTTTTTTTGCATTTTTTGAGGCATTTTGTGATTAGAATGAGAAGCAAACCAGTACCCGCCCCTATGAGGTTGGTGTCGACCTGGTAGACCAGATCCCTCCCGGGTCAGGCTACTAATGAAGTGTTGACTAGGGATCCCAGCCTGACCCATCAGGCCGCTACCAGCCTAGTATTAGTTTTTCACCTAGATTTACATTTTTAATAATGTTTTAGGGTACTCCCATGATAGGAAATACATTTTCCTCGACATCAGACCCAAGCTAATACCATGTGGCATCTTCATTAATAAACTCGACATAATAATCGAGTCTAAAATGAATATTTTAACAAGAAAAGTACGTTAGAAACTTGTTTTCCTCTTTCTAAACCGTCCGAATTGCAACGTTTCAAAGTATCACCATAATCTAACTTATGTAAGCTAATTGAGTGTTGTTTTGTTTAGAAAATCAGGATTGTGGTGTGATATATTCTCATGCTAACCTTTGTGGATGTTAGTTGATTTAAGTTAGATGTAAGTTGGGTTTTAATTTCCTTCGGGTATCGCAATTGCAAAAATAATGTATTTGTGAAATCATTTGTATTTTAGGAATATTGTATCCCCTTTCCTATATGTATTTAATCCCCCTTAGATTAGGCACTTATTAATTTCTACTTATTTATTTATTGCACTTTATTTATTTTGTTGTTTTCCGCTTGTGGATGTTATAAATTGCTCACATAAAACAAAAATGAGTAGTATTGATTAAAATATTATAAAGGTGATCGCGTACATGTAATTTAACTCAAATAACAATGAATTAGGTAACTCATCTGGACCTGAATCTCTGTACTATGGTGCGGTTTAGACTTAACAGATATAGATTGAACTGAAATCTCCCAGATGAGTTGATCTGGGTGGCGACTTCGTAACATAAGCTAGAGGTTTAAGCCTCGAGTATTTTAAAACTTATCTTCTCTTTTCATTCTCTTTAAAACCCCCATAACCCATCTCATAGGGTCGGTGCCTCACAGTGATCGCACAAGTAAAAACATTGTCCACTCATAATGGTGACTTCGCTGGGGATTTCTTTTTTAAATTTAAAAATTTGAAAGATTAATGATGAGTATTGAAAATTCATTAAATGAGTTAACCCCACTTTAATATATTTCAACGAAGCATGTGCATTAGATGACTTAGCCTTGAGTTTATGGTGCCAAACTTTTAGCTGGAAATTCGAGCAAAAATAATTTGTGCCCCCATGGGAATTAAGGATGCCTAGTGAGTGGATCACTTGTTGCCATATCATATGTAGCTTCCTCATTAAAATCTATTTAGAGAGAGGCTTGGAGTGTATTGTAGTGCAACAAAAACTTTCTACATCAGCTACCCTTTTGACCGAACCTATATAGCATCGCTATAATAACTTCCCATAGGTTGTACCAAAGCATCACTATGTGACTTATGTAGGTTTTCCCCTTGGTATCCTTGTGGTGTTAAGGAGACTCAAACCTAGATTTAGAGCCTAACCCTTTATTCTTCTGCAAGTGTATGGTTGGGAGAATATATTATTGTGTGCATGCTATGTGGTATCTGTGTATATAAGGCTTTTCACCATCTACTTGTACACATTTGGATAGTATCCACACCATTTACATCATACTAACCACGTTCTTTTGTGCAGACACTAAGACAAACACTCATTCTTTTATTAGTTCAGGTTTTAGGATGATAATGAAGTATCGTGACATTGTAACTCATAGACCCCAAACATCATAAAATACCCCATCAATATTCATTATTCCTTGGGGACACTCGAGGTCGCTTCACCTTAGGGGACATACCATCATGACATACCACACATATACAATGCCCAATCGACATTTGAAACTCTATCTTAAATGAGTCAAGGTTAGACTCACTTTGAATTCATTTATTTCACTACATAGTGACCTTAAACAATCATAACATCAATCCATGCATAAGTACAAACATCATAAGGTATTTTACCAAAAAATAAGAGTTATCACACCAAAGCTTGTCGTGACATGGGATTGTTACCATGGCAAGTTATTGCCACTATTCCTCATCTCGCACTTCAAACCAAACATGATCACTTCACTAACCATGATTAAGTATACTTTTTGAGGGATCACTTTCACCCCTCTTACCCACGACCCCCAAAGGTTGGGAATTCATTCCAACACTTCATGAGTGTCCATAAAACCCTTTAGGCATCATCATGACCTTCATAAAATATCAAAACATGAATTTCTTGATTCGACTTTGATTTATCCTTCACCATGGGAAAGACTGAGAGAGTGCCCCGTTCGTCTATCACCAAATGTCATTATGCCAAGATAGAAGAGATTCCACATATAGACTTAAGTGAGGGATCAGATTCCAGTAACAGTCAGTTAGATTCACCATTATTATTAAGAATCATGGTTAATTCATCAAGGGAAGACTTCAGTCATTTGAATGATCGGTAATAGTTAGTTGACCCTAACTCAAGAGGAGTACTCAAACTGGGAATGGAAATGAGATTGATGCAGAAATTGGGCAAATGTTAGCTAGCACACAGTCCAAGCCTCTGTGAGAGCTCTATTAGTCGAGGAGAGAAACTCAAATAAGGTATCTAAAATTGAATTGCCACCTCAAGGCATGAGTCATCACCATCCTTAAGATGACACCTAACTCCAGTTGGGGCTAGTCAGAGTCTAACCCGCTATGAATCAAGTCTACACCAAATCAGCCTAACTAGTATTAATTAATTGTAGGAATAGGAAAATTTGGTCATTTTTTATTTTATCAAGGATATGGGTTTCAAAATAGATCGAGTTAGAATCCTCTTAGTTTTTTCAGTATGGTAACTGAAAGTCTCAACAATGGCATGTATTAAATAGCTATTCCACCTTTCATTAATGTTTCTCCGACTTATCCTAATGTGGTAGCTCCTCCACTTTATTCTTCAATGAACATGTCTGCCTCTTAAGGGTTTACCTCTCAATCTTGACTTTGCCTATTAAAGAGGCTTCTCTTTGTCAAGGCTCTGTTACTCGAGCCAGACACTTTCATAAATCAATTTCAGGCTTAATTTCAACCTTAGACTACTCCTCAATTCTTAGTCTCTTCAAGGAGAACAACTTATCCTCAGCCATATTTTTATCCTCGCCCAATTACTCTCGAGGTTCAAAATCATGAGGTTTTCACTCAAGGGGTCAAAGGACTTATTCCTTTAGGACTTCCCATCGAGATGTCTGATTTGTGGCAAGAATTCTTCACTGCATAAGCTATTCCAAATTCCATGTATCTTCTATTGACCAATCAAGTAAGGGATACATATTGGATTCCCGATAACTTTGTAATGCCTGAGCTTGTAAGGTATGAAGGAGTATGTGATCCTTGATCTTACATTAAGAATTACCAAACCGGGATGAGAGCGAGGAAACTAAGTGAGAAGATTTTAGCTTAGATGTTCATTATCACTATAGGAGTGCATTGTTTAGAAATATTACAATAGAAATAGCCAATGATTGGGGGCATTTATATGAAGCTTTTATCGAGTAGTATGGTTTCAAAAGTTTTATGAAAACCATAATTCAGAATCCAGATGTTATTAAGCAAAAGTCAAGTGTGAATTTTAATGCTTACTACAAGCATTGGATGGCCATACAAGATCTTCTAAAATATGGGCTTAGTCTTTACGAGATGATTGTGAAGTTGTTGGATGATAAGTGTATATTTACACTTATTATCATGATATTTTCAATCATAAAATGATATGGTTTTGTTTCATTTTGTAATTCATATAAACGATTTCACATGGTATGTAGTTGTTTTTTATGCAAATGCAGAAATTAGGTAAATCTTGGGAGTAAAATGATCAAAGATGGAATTCTTTGGAAAAAGAGTGAAAAAGGTGTAAAAAATACGTGGAATACAAGGATTTGGCTTAGGATCGAAGCTGTCGAAGATCGGTAAAGTTGCAAGAAGAATTTTGAAGAAAAGCATTGTTCACGGTCGTGACACCCATTCACGGTCGTGACTTGTTATTCTTTAAAACAGAAAGTTGTCAACCATTAGTCACAATCACGACATGTGATTCGCGGTCACGACTTGTGACGGTTATTTGTTATCTCTTATCAACTACCAATCACCAGATAACAACGATCAACCGCCATAAACTACCAGACGAAACGACACCTTTTAGAAGTCAACCAATCATGAAAATGTGCCTTTCCATTATGGATAAAGATAAGATTTTGCATCTAATCACAATGAAGTGATGCAAATCTTTGCCAATAGACACGATTCTTCGTTTGGATATACGCAACCCTTCACACTCTATAAATAGGGTTCAAGATTAGCCAAATTTCGTGGTGCATGGTATGGCATAAATAGAAGGCATTGAATGATAGTATGCGTGTATAGATAGAGAGTGAAAATATCTAGATTTCACTACATTCAAAGTCTTAGCGAGAAAAATGTATAAGTGATTCGATTCCTATTTCGATCACTATATTTCTACACAAATTCGAGTGTTTGTTGTATGAGTGTAATTGCAAAGCACTTATCAATAAAAGTTTTCGTTCTTCAACATTCTTTTATTCGAAATTCACAAAGAATAGCATCCTAGCTGAGGTTCCGTACGAGTCGAGAACGAATTAAAAGTAGACACATGAATTGCGGGAATTGATGACTCCCATTAAAGAGTGGATACGGTTTGATCAACTTTAGCTTTCACTTATACCTTATAATTTTACTTTATTTTCTGCTTATACTTTCTATTTCAAAGTTTATAATAAGTCTATGTGTCATAACGAGTATTTCGTCTTGCGTCATTTATATTAATCAAGTTATATGCTTTCGAGTTAACTTTAAGAGTGATTTAGGGGTTAATAAGATTATGTATAATCACTGATTCTGTGATTATAATGCTGTTTAGTGAGCCAATATTTTTGGAATGGTAACTTGCTAAATATAGCTATGTAAGAGCAACCAGTACTAAGCATAGTAATAATGTTATCTAGGTTCTTATAAGTGTCGTAATTCATTTACCCTAGATTTAGAAAAGTCATCTCATGTGTTGTTCTGCGGTGAATTATTGAATATTAGGATGTCTAGAACCTTATTTGTTGAAGTTATTTAGTGTACGAAATATGCTTGATGATTTTGCATGTTTTCTCTGTTAAACTTGTTTTTAGGGAATATCTTTATATTTTACATTTTCTCTAGTCTGTTCATACATCTGTCTATTCATTAGTTTATCATCCAAACATCCAACCCTCCAATACAAATTATCTTATTTCTTTTGTTCCGCAACTCTAGTTGGTTTTAAGAACCGAATTCCTTCCCTGTGGGATCGATATCTTTTAAAACTAAATGAAACTGTATACTTGCAGTGGTCACCATTTTTCTATTTAGATAAGCGGTATTGACAATACATATTCGTATTTTGAACTTTTATCTTATTGGTAGAGAAGTGGGGAACAAGATTTTTGGCTTCATCACCGAATATAAGCCCTCTAAATTAGTAAAGTCAAAACCTTGCGATCAAGGTTTTGGCGCCATTGTCGGGGAAGGCAAGTGCATTCTAAGAGATCAAATTACCGAAGAGAAGACAATTATATATAGTTGTTAATAGATTTATTTATTTTTATTTTTTTTTTGTTTTAAATATTTATATTTATTATTAACATGTTTTTCTTGCTTATTCATTGAGTTTTCTTTCTAGCGTGTGTATGCCAAGTATGCATAGTTCGGGAGAAAGTTTGGCGTCTTTCGAATCAGAAATAGAAAGATTTGGTAGGATAAGGAAACAGAGAAATAAGAGATAAAGAAGAAGACTGGCTGAAGAACACCAACCACAGAATGATCAACCTCAACTAAGACTCATGGATTATGTCATTCCGACCATCAATAGTAACAATCAGGGAATTGCTAGACCACCAATTGATGCAAATTAGTTTGGAATCAAGCCAGCATTACTTCAAATAATCAACAATAATGTGCAATACTATGGTCTATCTAATGAAAATCTGAATGCTCACATTACAAACTTTCTTGAAGTCTGTGATACTTTCAAAATGCCCAATGTTCCTGATGAAGCAGTTATACTTCGCTTATTTCCATTTACGCTCCGTGATAAAGTTAAAGTTTGGTTGAATTCATTACCCCCAAATTCAATCACCACTTGATATCAATTAGCCTAAGCCTTTCTAATTAAATATTTCCCTTTAGCCAAAACCGCAAGACTGATTAAAGAAATCACTTCTTTTACCCAAAAGGATAGTGAATCCTTATACGAAGCCTGTGAACGTTCTAAGGAACTTCAGCGAGTTTGTCCTCATCATGGTTTACCCCAGAATGTGATTCTGCAAACTTTCTACAATGGAATAAATCATGCAACAAGAGGACCAATTGATGCTATGTCTGCGGGATCTCTTATGAAGAAAACTAGTCAAGAAACCTTTGATCTTTTGGAATATATGGCAAATAACAATAGTATGTGGCCAGTGGAGAAAGCACAAGTAAGTACTACTATTCCTACCCATTCGCATGCTGCATCTACATCTACTAGTTCAGTTAAAAAAGTCAATGAATTAGACCCTATTTCTGTTATGCAAGTGCAAATATCTGCATTATCTCATAAGATATACAATATGCATATAAATAAGAGTAACCCTTTGATATGTGAAAATTGTGGTCAAATTGGACACACTGCTTTTGAGTGTAACTTTAACCCATGTGTAGGGGAGCAATTAAGTTATGTTCAAAGTCAAGGGAATTATTATGGTAATAATGGAAATAATTATAGGAGTTATAATTAGAAATATGGTGATTATGAACAAAAGGATTACCAAGGTAATGATAGAATAGGCCAATTAACAAGTAAAATAGATAAATTTCTAGAAGGAGTTTGTAATAAGTAATCAGAGTCTGAAGAATGTTACAAAAAGTTAGAAAATAAGATGGATCAAATGTTTAATAATCAATCATCTTCCATTCATAATTTGGAGATACAAGTTGGTCAATTAGAGAGAGCTATTCCATCTAGAGGAAAATGCCATTTACCTAGTAACACAGAAGGAAATCCTATGGAAAATGTGCATGCTATAGCCCTTTGTAGTGGTAAATTGCTAGATAAACCAAATCCTTCGGGTATACTTGCTAATGATGTTGTGAAGTACCGGATGATTATCCGAGTAAATTAAATGATAAAGCAGGAGAGGATGAACAACCTAAATCCGGAAAGGTTACTCCCCCTCAACCACCATTTCCATAAAGAATTAAAAAGAAGAAAGAGGATAAGCAATTCATTGAGTTCATCAACAAACTTAAAGGTCTGGAAATCAATCTTTCATTCATTGAAGCCATTACACAGATTCCAAACTATGGTAAGTTTATTAAAGAACTTTTATCTCATAAGCGTAGTTTAGAAGGAATATCGAAAGCATCTTTAACTAAAGATTGTAGTAAAACAATAACTGCTACAATACCCACTAAACTTAAAGATCTGAGAAGTTTCACAATACCGTGTAAACTTGGAAACATTTCTTTTTCAAAATATTTATGTGATCTTGGGGCTAGTATAAATCTTATGCCATTATCAATCTTCAAAGAGTTAAAGCTTGATGATGAAGTTAAAAGGATAAATATGGTCTTGCAATTGGCCGACCAGTCTATAAAACATCCGTATGGTATGATAGAAGATGTACTAGTTAAAGTGGATGAATTTGTTTTTCCAACAGACTTTGTTGTGCTAGATTTTGCATATGATGAAAAATGTCCTATAATCTTAGGAAGACCTTTTATGCATAGTGGCAAAGCATTGATAGATGTGTTAGAAGGCAAAATTATGTTAATGATAGGTGACAATACTGTTGAATTTAACATGGATAAGGCTGATAAATATCCAATGGATGAGGATATATGCATGAAACTTGATTTGATTGATACTTGCATCCAAGAAGTTGTTAAGTTAGATTTCATTCATGAATATGAAGTCAAGGGGTTGAAAAACTCTGTTGATCCTTAAATCTCTTATGTTTTCCAAAATTATATATGTATATAGTATTATATAGTAGTATATTTCTAATGTTTGTATTTTAAGATAGTGTGGTTCTAAA
>CATIWQ010346737.1:0-18791 GCA_949673415.1 Euphorbia schlechtendalii | reverse complement strand
TAATACTTTATTAAATCTATGAGTTGCCAATAAGGTGTAGACCGTGCAGTTTAGTTGGCAATGTATAGTCAATATGTAGGTAGAAATTCATGCATAACTCTACTGAAAGAAAGAAAGGTGAGAAACGAGTACTAAAAAAGTAAACCGCATGGGTCAGCTTGTCTTATGGATTATTATAAGCTAAATTTATAAGATAATAATTTCAAATGGGTTAGGTTTTGTTGCTAAAATAAAAGAATTGTCTTATTAATTTCTTAAAGTTAAAATTGAATATTTATGGGGAGAAGAACATAATAAATTGGAGTTTGAATATATCAAAGCAATGGATGGGTTGTCTCAGTTCTTGCCTTCTGGAGTTTGCAAATAACGTTCCATGCTGACATTATGCCTTTTATTTTATTAGTATATTACTAATAAATTGGAGCAATATCTTATGTACGGAACTACAATTTTAATTGTAATTGTCTATTGCCCTTTGCTATATTATATAGTTTTTTTTAAACAACTATATATGATTCCACGACATAATAAAGCCTAGAGCTTGCATATATTTAGATTTATATATATGAATAAATTAAACTATATGTAACGGAACTCCATATTGATTAATGTTTGTAGTACTAGACTAAGTAGTTAGTCAAATATGATTTGACAAATTAAATAATAAGACATAAATTATTATATTTCAATTGATCCAAAGATTTTATGAAATTTAAGAAGATTATCAGTTGTGCTTACTATGTAATTTTTATAAGAGGACATTTTTTTGGTCATTTTATGTTATTTACCACAGTACAGTTTCATATTGATGCTTTTCTTTACATGCAGATAGCTTTTTAAAAGAAAAATTGAAAAAAAATCAAATAAAAAATAAATATATTAGTATTGCATGAGATTATCAATTGAATAATTTAAATCTCATTTAATTATTAAAATTTCAATTACAAAAAATATTTTATCTCGGAACATCAATACTGCCACACTTATGTAATATTTCTTCTTTTCTATTTTCATGCCATAAAAAATATTTCAAATAGTTTAGTGAATTTCCCTACATTTTAGTCCAAAAATTTTGCTCTAGAATATTACATTTGACCGATTTTTATATCAACGAATTTCAAAGAAGCTAATAAGAATGGGGAATTTATTTTTCTATTGCACACATACAAAACAGTCTATTGTTGATATAAAAAATCATAGGTAATATTTTTGATAAATAAGATTAATGACCAGTATATAAGTGGTGTAGATTGTGCCTTAACACAAATCAATTAGATTTATATTGATTGAGCTCAACTTTTGCATAGTAATAGAGCAAAAGAAGATCGGATAGTCAAAAAATCTCGGGTGGAAGTCTTGATTATGAACAATGACATAACTCACCTCAAAGGGTACCTCAAGAGGTGAGGCTTGCCAAACATTCAAGGAGCAACAATGCTATAGCCTCTCCCAATGTGAGATATCTAACATAGAGCTTGGAATATGCATATAAGACTAGGAACTCTAATGACTGCTTATATGAGATAAGTCGAAGAATTTTTTACAACTCGCAATGATGTGAATCCGGCTACGAGAAGCGTAATCCGAACTTAATGAATGTCCCGATCGTGAATTGAGATTTATTAAAAACAAAATTATCAGAGTAAGGGATAAGAAATTAGTGTATGAAATAAAAAGTAGCAATAGCATAACCAATCTTAGCAAATAAAATGAACAATCAAGCTTATCTATACTTAACACAATCTTTCAAATTGGATGAAAGGACCTGTTATGTAGTTGATTCTCAATTGTCTAGCTACAACAATTGATCACAATCAAAATAATATTTCAAGAACAAGATCACAATTATTCGAACTTAAAGAAGAAGCTGAAATTCCGCAAATGAAATCTGAAATTTTATTAATCTTCAAAACTATATTAAAGCACATAAAAAGATGTCTATATATAATAATACTATCCTAGTGCACAAAATTTATTGTGGAATTTGCCTAAAAATAAAATACTAAAGTCCTAATAGTTTTAGGGTAGAATTCCTCAAAGCATAAGAAAAGATCATTCTCTAATTTGAAATATGAAACGAACTAGGAAACTAAGTATACGAACTATTAAATAATAAAAGAAATTTTATTAAATTAAAATAAGATATTATGTAGCAGTCACTTCATTTTCTTCATTATGCAATTTATCCAATAAGAATTAACCAATATTTCAATGGGTTAACATGTGAATTACACATGCGTGTCCAAAGCTTACTTAAGTTAACTCTAATTAGACCAAGTCTTGAACCACCATTCCACACTTGGATCAAAATTAAGAATTCTTCTTCTTTGCTCGAGATTACTTTATTATTAATTGTTGAATATTGACTTGAACTATCATTGAAATCTCTTTAATTTGCCCAATTAATTCTGCTTGAACACTCCTTGAATTAGACATGGTAAGAAATGGATCTCGCCACTCAAGTTTCATACTTTTATCATTTTTATTCTCAATTATCGGTGTTCCTTGATTCGCGTCATGCAACTTCTCCAGACCTAGTTGCTTGAGGGTAGTGTAAGAGATGTTGGTATTCTACGACAGTAATATATAAGACTGAACACTAGTATATAAGTAGTTTAGATTAAGTCTTTACACAAACCAATTTGGTTTGTGTAAATTTGTTCAACCATATTTATATACTCATTCAACTATCAAGTCAGACACCTTCGACGCCCGCACATTCATTCCTGTTTGATATATATTTTATAACAATACATCTTTCAAATCTTTTACTTATTATATTAGTCTTTATAATATTTTGTATATTAAACTTTATTTTTAAATTAGATCCATATTTAAAAAAAATCACACTTATAATTTCTATATACTGCATGTATAAATTGTGTGAGATGCGACTAGATTGCACTCTATACCTCGTATAGAGCGTTGTAAAGCACACATCGTGTCTTATCCTGAGGATTCCCGTAAATGTCCATGTGTATGCACCTCTCATAAGAGTTGTATAAAGCACACACATGCGGTTTTTACCGCTCTTATACAGCAATTGCAAGAATTCCTTACAAGTTGTACATGTATGTGTCACATATATGACTAGAAATGGCAGAGAGATTAGCACATTATAATTAAGTGTTTATGTTTATTTGTTATATATTTATCTCCAAAAGGCTTACTCAGCCATTAGTTGTTATTTCTTATTATCCATTGCAAGGTAGGTTTGTTATGCTATTCCTATTTTGTTTGTATTTACGGCTGTCCCATTTGCACTTATAAGGCTCCTCTATATATTGAGAACTTGTAATCAGATTTAAGTATCAATGTAAAACATATCAGTAGCATTTGTTATCCTCTAGTTATTTTCTATTTCTCATCTCCTAATTCTCCTCAAATCCCTAATTCCTCCATTTCTTTAATTTACTAAACTCAGCCAAGGTCTAACCATGGCATGTGCGCTTCATATGCTTTATACATGATATAAGCTCGGTATAAGGAGCACAAATGAGAATTATAGTTGATTGTTCAAACATGAACATGTACAAGTGTAAATGGTAGATTGTATGAAATGCAAAACGAAAACACACATTATTAATAATAATATAACCATGACAACTAATACAGCAGAGATAAAAATGAGGCCCATACTTACCCTGGGCCATTGTTCTAGACTCGTCTCATTTCTATGATTGCTTGCTATTGCTGTTGGATATGATTGGTTATCAACCCAATAAACACAATGATTTTTTTATTATAAATAGAACTATAGTAATATAATACGATACAATGAATATTATATCCAATAATGAGTAATGACCCTTAGTACAATATGTTTACCACATTATATCATCTTCAAATTTACTAAATTTAAGATAGTTAATAAAATTGAAATTAATGATTGAGATTTACATGTGGTTATTGATTTTACATTGAACAAAATCTCAGTCATTCAGTTTCAGTATGATGTTAAGATTGTATAAACTTTTATAACTTCAATAATTCTGAAGTCTAAAGAATACATAAATATGACAACAAGAAATGCAGAGTCTAGTCTTTAACCTACATCTCCAACTAAATTATATTTTATTGATTTAAAAACAGAGCCCTGATTAATCATTTCAACACATCCGATTATTGTTTTGATATCCATAGCTCCAAATTCAACAATTTTTTACTTGTGCAGGCTACATATCTACTGACCGATAAACACATTTTACAGATATATGACGATATCAAATACGTAATTTAATATTCATAATTAGCACAAAATACATATCATATGTTATTAAAAGCTTATTTGGAATGGACATCATGAAAAATTACGCTTACAAATAAAAAAAAACATATTTTAACATTGAACAAAAGATTTGGACTATTAACTTTTCGGGAAAACAACTTGAAAAAAACTCAAAAGCAGCATGAAAAAACATCCCAAATTGGCCCTAAAACTAATTCACTGAACTTTAAAGTCTGAATACAGATCATGCTACAGACGCAAGGTCAGGCTTTGAAACTAATGTTATCAATAAGGAAATTATGTATCCAACTAACATGTTTTTTCCACAAAGAAAACACGGCAACTCGCAGCACATCACCATTCAATAAACATGTGAAATTACATCGTATTACTACACCGTAAATAGATAGATCATTTCGGACAAATGACATTGAGATATAAACAATTTCGTGATTATCTTAATTTAAACAAAATCATTGGCCAATCAACCAAAGCAGTAATTGTGCAGCAAGTCTAAAGAACGAAACAGCGACTCACAAGCCATAAGCAACTTAGATTGACATTGAATTTGGGGCACATTTAAACAATTTGTGTAGATTATCCATACAACAATAGAAAATAGCATACACGTTTCTCTTCTGACTAGGGTGGTGTTGTCATCAATCTCTTCAGCCAATATTTTATTGGACTATGAGAGAACGAACAAACATTGATTGATACACAATGACTGAAACACATCTTTGAAAATAAAAATTGAATTAAAGCAGAAATAATCTAACCCATTGCATACTTCTGGGTCCAGCTTCTTGCAGTCGTCTCGTACTTGGTCCTGTCTGTCTTGTACATGTGAGCAATCTCTGGAACCAATGGATCATCGGGATTTGGATCCGTCAATAATGAACAGATGGAAAGCAACACCTGCATAATTAAATCACATTACCAATTGTAAGGAATAAACCCAACAGGTAACTTGACATTCACATCTCAACTTCACAAAAGTTGAGTTGCAACTAATTGGAAATAGAATAGTGAAAACTGGAGCAGTAATTGCAGTTCCAAAGCAAAATTACACAGCTAGACAAAATAGCTCTGGAAAATGAGGGTTAAGTTTTGAGATCTCGTATGTTTGAATGAACAATAAGAATATAGATGTAAAAGAGAATGAATCAGAGTAGAAAACTATGGGTTATCTCAAAGACCAGACAGTAAATAATCATCTATTCCTTGTTCAGCAAACACTGCAACACATTAAAGAACACTAACAATATCCTTTTCTGACTTCCAGATCTTTGGTTTTGTTAGTTAAAAATTTTGAAAAATATGCCAACTAGAATTGAAAGAATGTCTCATTATCTGAATTTGATAGAAAAGCTTATACAGATAAAGAATAAGAACCTTTGATATGGTTAGGGCTGGGCTCCATTGTTCCTTCAAGATATCCAAGCAAATGCTTCCGTTGCTATTAATATTTGGGTGAAAGACCTTTGTTCTGAATGCAACCTGCAGGATACTTCCGCGTAGAGTTAATCATTCCAAAGAAAATAGAGCAACTGCAAAGCCAAATGGATTGTTCCTTTCATGCAGACAAAATCTACCATAGATGCCACAAATGGAAGAAAATGAAGTGAGCATGGGTAGATAACTAAAATATCATACACTATGCAGCGTACTGCAAAAGAATCACAGGGCATCACACAAACAAAAGGTAAAACCAACTGATATTCAGTCTTATTTTGACAATGATGTCAGCAAAGCGAAATAACTATCTATCTTCAAAATCTACATTAAAAGGTGTTACAATCATGTTTCATATTTGCATGTCTAGCTTTCAATAAAGAGACCACTAAAAATAACATAAACAATCAAAGATTTTCATTGAAGCTTGTATACACGATAAAAATTTTCCTTCTGAGCGTTAGCATGAAAATACAGTTGCCTAAGATACATTTCACTTACAGTGAATCAGGGCCACAAATAGAGTAGGATCTCATCTGTCTATTTTAATGTATAAACCAGCATGTCAATTAAGTGAGATAAATTGGCATCATGATAACACAAGTATATAGCAGAAAGTAAAACACTTCACAACAAGAGGACAATATTCCTGTCCAAATATGTTTCATTATACCTTAGGAGGCTTAAATGGATAATCCGGAGGGAAATGAATAGTAACAAGGAACACGCCCCCAGCATATGGACTGTCTGGAGGACCCATAATTGTTGCTTGCCAATGAAACATATCTTCAGCAACAGGACCTGCAATTATCATAGAAATGAGACTGTTAAATAGAAAAAACAGCGAACTAAATTAAATAATAACATTATATGTAACAGTCACACCAAAAAGTTTTGTCTACAATCAAACACCAGTTGGAAGGGGGCTAAGCATGTGTTTATCAAAACTAAATGGATTCCAAGGGAGTTATGAAACCAACAAAGGGAAAATTGTAGAGAGAAAACATTAGCAGAAGTCACGAATCTGGCTCATGATAAGAAGAAAGAAAAATTAATGTTCTTAATACTTACATGATACAAAGGTGATGCTGTTTGTAATTGAATTTGAAATTAGAGATAAAATGATTTCAAACTTAATTTGAAGCCAGGGAAAAAACAAGGACAAAGAATTGAAGACGTGACCTTAAAGTTAAAGCAATATTTTACTTACAATATCATCAACCTTCATCAACTCAAAAACTCTTGCAAAATAATCATATATATCGCCCACGATGCACACAACATATTCAGAAATAGGTCTCCAGACTCGAATTTTCTCAAGGTCAAATAGAAAAATACATATAAAGACCGAAACAAACACGAAAATAATCAGGACAAGATAAAACCGGAGAGATCAAGTCAAAGAAAAGCAGCAAGAAGAAACATATCAGAAATCCAAAAAACCATACCAGCACTGCAAGATGTAGGAGGATCCTTCTGTAAATCCTTGAGTTCCTTGAGGATTCGTTTGGAAGCCATCTCAAAAACTGCGATTCAAACCCTCAGATCTCGTTTATAGATCAAAATAAACAAAATACGCGCTATGCTTAAATAAAAGAGACAAGTACGATATATATAAAAAGGAGAGAAAAGTAAGAGTTACCAGAGACGAAGAAGAGAGTAGAGATCCTCCCTGTACGGCGGGGAACGTTCCGGGGGGTGCGAAGGTACGATTATTGGAGAAAGATGGGAAAAAAGACGGAAGAAAATGAGAGGAGGGAATATGGTAGAAATAATTATATAGAAAAGGAAAATGTGATTGGATGGGAGGTTTGGCTTCCACCCTTGGATTTGGGTTATTCTTTTCGGGTGGGTCCATTACCTTTTACTTTGCGTTTTCTTTACGTAAATTTTCCTTTTTTTCGTCTAAGGTGGCCTAAAATTTCTTACATTAAACTTTTTAAAAGAAATTATAAGTGATATTTTTAAGAAGTAAGTTTGATTTATTTTTAATTTTTATTTTATTTTTAGTTTTTAAGTTTAAAAAATATTATCAGAAATACTTTATTATTTGATTTATAAGTTAAAATTTTCTTAAAAAATATTTTTAAGTTAAAAATTAAAAAAATAAGTTTTAAGAAACACCTCCTATTACATAAATGAGAGATAATTACAACCTTTAATTAAGACGATCAAACATTAAGTTAAATATTTATAAATGTTAAGAAACCAATTATTTTAGTTAATTATTTTGTTGTATCATTCATAAATGTTTAATATAAATTATTCAGAACTTACTTTAAATATAAGTCGGAGTTAAATTTTTGAAAAAAAATACAACAAATCATAAGCATACTAATATTAATTTTACGCAAAACAAACATGTCATATGATAAAACTTTTTAAATAATAAAAAAAGAATAAACTTTGCAATATATATTTTCTTTAATTTCAACTACTGTTTTTTATCCATAACCATAAAAGTTTATGCATACTCCATAACATCAATCATTGCTGCAGAGCTTGAATAATCTTGCTTAAAGAAGATAAAATTCCACCTACTATAAAGATCAACATGTATCTTATCTAAAGGTTGATGAAATTCAACTTAACGATAAAATTATAAAGATTGATATGAGTCGCATTAGATTTATGATTCAAGAAATCGATTCCAATGTGAAAACTATAAAAATAACAATTATATATTATTCAACAAATTAAGAAACATAACCAAAACCTTTAAGGAGGAAAAAGAAAATCAAAACTTTCTCTTTCCTCCTCAATGAAAGCTTGTAATGACTATTACTCGACAAAACATATGCCCAAAGAAGATCGAATAGAATAAAATACATTTGTTTGTTTTTGGTTTTCAAAAAAAAAAAACATTTGTTTTTATAAAGTATTCAAAGGTATTCTAACAAATTAATTGAAGTTAATAGTGGAATTTTTATGCTGAGTACAATGACAGTTGTATATACTATTTATGGGTGTCAAAATATGGCACTGTTAAAATAAAAGGATAGATAATGATTTTTTTCGGTAGAGAATACAATAGTTACGGGGTTATGGTCATTATATGTTTCCTTTCAAAGTTACAAATCTATTACATAAATGAGACAGCTAAAATCAGTGGCGTAGGGGTCTTATGGCTCTCTAATCAATGACTATTAACAAGGATAACGTAATTTGGGTTATAAATAATTAGTATGATAAATAATTAATGTCATGTAATTTGTTAAAAAAATTTCAAATGAGTTAATTTTCAATTATTAAATAGTGACGAACTTTGTAACATTTAAAATTTAATATTATTGTATTTTTTATGGGTTGATGAATAAATAAATAATTGAAAATGAAATAAATATAAGAAAATTAGGTATACATTAGAAAAAGATTTTTCAAGGAAGGATGAGATTGAAAAATGCATAGACATGGAACTTCTGACGGTTAAGGTGAGGCTTCAGCCCAACCTCGCCCTCCATTGCCACGGCCTTTAACTAAAATATATAGAAAAATCAACTAAGATTTTCAGCGATGGAAATTTACTTTTAGCAACTATAACAGTCATCAATAACTAATTTACTACAAAAAAAAAAAAATTGATTCAAAGGAAGAAATTTGTAGGAACCATTGATATATGGTCATTATTAACACCTCACTTTTTGTAGATACATGCACATAGCAAGTAAATCAAGTTTAATTGGCACTGCAAATTATTTTTAATATTTTTGGTTAAATAATCTACACATTCGTTAGTTGATTACCCATAACCTCTTGTGCTATATCCATAGTTGCGCTTTTTTTTTGTAAATAACAAAATACTACTGAGTTTCGGAACATTAGAAGTATACTAACCAAATTTTTGGAAGATGGTTCGATGGGGTATAATATCAAAACTAATTAATAACTTCACAAAAAAATTAAAACTACACACCTACTGTTAAAGTATTAACCCATGAAAAGAAATGATTAAAAATGCGAATAAATCTTCTGGCCACACATGCTATTTTTATTAATACGTCTTTTTTTATATGAATATGTCCTCATTTGACCTTTTCCGTTCAAACTTTTCTTCAATTATAGTCTTCAATTTTAGGCTGACCAAGAAATTGGTCATACGTATAAATTGACGCCTATTAACAACCCCTTTTTTTAATAAAACTTGAAATTCCTGAATTTTATTTATAGCCATATAAGAAATTATTTTTTACTCCCTTCGATTTTTAATATTTATCATTTTAGACTTTGAATTTTGATTCCTAATATTTATCATTTTAAAAGTATCAATATATTTTTTAACAAGATTTTCCGAATTTTCCCTTGCATTAATTAGGAAAGATATTAAGTGTAGATTAATTTATAAGTTGGTAATTTAGTAGAGAGAGAATTTTATTATAAAGTAAAAAGGTTAAAGTAGTTATTTTATAGTGCATTAAATGTCTTATTGATTTTGATGAAAATTCTAAAACGATAAATATTAAAAACCGGAGGAAGTATATTATAAAAGGATCGTTCATTACACAGGACTCAGAATTATTTTAACATTAATTAAAGTGGACAAATATTGTACCAAAATTTCCCATAAATCTAAGAATCAACCACCTTTTTTCTTTTGAAAAGAAGAATCAACCACCTTCATTAAAATATGTGCAGTTTGATTAACAAAATTTTAATATAAACATTCCTAAAATTAAAAAATAATTCAACGAATCGTCAACTTTAAAAAAGAGTTTGGATTATATTCTCAATAAAATTTTCGAGCACCATTTCCCGCAAATCACATTCATTTATGTTGAATTTTTTATTATTTGTAAAACAATTATAGTGAAAAATAATGAATACATATTGATATTTTTGACTGAAGAATACGTCGATATCATTAATCAGAAGCAATTGCAGCTCTAATTAAAGGTGGATATGAATGTAATCAAGTCCCCCTACTTGTCGAAGAACCAGCCGCTCTAATTAACAAATGCGCAGCATGGTTCGCAGACCTATTAACAAAAACAATACGAATGGCAGAAAATTGTCTAATAAGTTTTTTACAATCCAAAAAAATTAAACCAATGGGTGAAGCATAGAGTAGGTTATTATTCAAGGCATTAACGACATTGAGCGCGTCGAGCTCCAAGATAATATTGTCGAAGTGGTTGTCTTTAAGCCAGCTTAAGGTTTATCTGCAATTCATTGCCTAAGCTTGGAGCGGATCCCCTCCCCCGTCGAGCATTACCGATCTTGCAGCCACAAAACTCCCCGAAGTGTCTCGAACAACACAGCCATGACCTATGGCATTACCCGAATCAAAGACACTTGCATCGATGTTACATTTTTTCCATCCCTGTGGAGGTCTTCGCCAGGTTTGTACCCGAGTATTGTTTGGGGTCAATGAATTGATGTTGTTGGCCGAACTCCATTCCGCAAGGAAGTCTAAGCCGTGACGCAAGACCTGAGATGCCTTCTTAGCTTTTCGTTCACGAAATGATTTCTCCTTGCCCAAATAGCACATAAAACACAAGAGGCTTTTGCCACTAGCTCATTTTCCTTGCTACTTAACCAACTCCACCACTCACTCATTGTGTAGATATTACTTGGCCATCCTTCACTAAAAAAATTCATCCCAAACAGAATACTCATTGTGCAACTAACAAGCGCATGAAAATCATTTTCCATGGCATATACGCATAGTGGACAAATATTGATGTGTTCTTTTACATAAAAAAGAAAGGAGTCATCTTATAAATTCAGAATTATTATTTCTTATTGATTATAAAAGTTTAGATTAGTAATGCATTTTATCAACATATTTTCCTTTTAAATCACAAACACTATTTTTTTAATTATTATTTTTCAATCACAAGACAAACTATATTCTCAATAATATTCTTTAAGTAAATCAGTTATTTTTATTGATTATCAGTTTTATTAGTCATTGATAATATTAAATATTATTATGCTTAAAAATAAGCAATGACCGCATTCTTTAAAAAATAAAGATGTAATTGGCTAAAAAATGCCACCTACTCATTTAGAAATAAAACAAAAATAGGTTTCCAAAGGAAGGGATTTCTAAGACATTAAAAGTTACACGGTAACTAGACACGGTAACTAGCAGAATTTATTTTGAAAAATTAAATCAGATCGTTTCTAATTAAATCGTATGAAAGATTAAAATATATTATTTAAAATTAAAATTTATAATTTTATAAAAAATTGTTATTTTCCAATCAAGATGTTAATTCCTTTTCCATCCTGTCATATATTTCAGGAGCTAGATTAATTACAGATGAACAAGTAAGATTTACCTCAACAAAAATTTATGGAATTGGATATATGATTGAGCGGGGGCACCTTTAGCCTGGCAAAAAGAAGAATAGGTCTGGAAGCCTCTTCCACAGTAGTAGAATAGAAGAAAGGCTTGCTAGTCTTGAGCAGATAAAAAAAAAAAAATACGAAAAAGACTTTAAAGCTTTGTTTGGTCCACCGTCATAATTAAATTTATTTATTTGATTGTATAATTTTTGGTTTTTATAATATGATTTTCTCATGATTCCAATAATCATGAAAATGGAATCACGGATTTAATGATTTTGTATTGTTTATTTTTTACTCAAATTAAATTTTAAGAAATCATGTCATACTACATTATATATCCAGAACACAAATTTAAGGATCCATATTAGACTATACCATACTAAATCATTCTTTACCGTATTTTGATGAACTGACAAGAAACATCAACCAAACAAAGCAAAACCTAATTGTTCAATGTACCTCCGGCAAAAATTTATGGATTAAAAATACTAAAATAAGGAATTTCAAAAATTATTATTTTGATTGTAATTTGACAGCTGTAGAAAAGCCTGGTCGCGCCAACCCAACCGCGGGACAGTTAGACTGACGTGGCTAACCCACGAATCCAGCTATAGCACATGTTGCGCACGATAGCGGCCGTGCAAGTTAGCGCACCCACCATCGCTTTTTCTCGGTAAAATCTAACTCGCTCACCCACCCACCGATTTCAAACCCGCCTTTCCGTCATATAATGAGCGGATACAAGTCAAACCGGCGAGTCCGCGTCGACGGCGAAGATGACGACTCATCCTTCGTGCAGAATGGCGATGGCGGCGGAGAAGAAAATAGGATGCGATTGAAACCTTCGGGAAGCAATGTAAGCGATGATCAAGAGCTGTTTATGGGCGTCAAGTTTCGCAGAAAAGCGTCTCTTTATAGAGACGTACAAGGAGACTACCTTGATGTTCCTTCTTATCCTCATTTGATGAAAATTTTGTACAAACAAGGTTAGTTTGAATCTGAAATTGGTAATTAATTGCTTTGCATTTGTTTTTTTTTTGTCAATGTTTGTTTATTTTTCATTTAAATTGATGATTGGTGTAGGGATTATGCTTTCTTTCGTTTCTGAATAAGATTCAAAGAGCTTTTAGAGGTATTGTGATGGCTGAATTGCTTGGACAATTTCGTTTTAATTTGATTTCTACCAGCTAATGCTCCATTCCTTGGGATTGGAGGAATTGAAACGTTCTATTCCATTCATGACTTTTTTTGGCAAACACGAGATTCAAATATGATTATGAATTGCTTCAATTAGATGAAACTGAGAGATATTTGAGCTGTTATGTGAATGACCTATGAAAAATTGTGTCTTGTAGTTATCTTTGCAGTTCCTCAACATTAAAAGCCTGCCTTCAAATGTGGTATTTTCTAATGTTTTCCTATGATCATAGATTATTATTGTGATGCATTTGCTGTTATGTAGACACATTAATTTACGTCCAGGCTCTTCACTTATAAATTCATTGACGTGGCTTAGGATGTGTGGATTTCTAGTTTAATCGACATTGCTACAAGATTCAGCCTTTTAGGAGCCCTGAAGTGTCGAAACTTGATTGAGGTTCACAGTGTTGATTCTGAAAGAATTTATTGTGCTATACCTATAATACCTTTATCTCGAATTGATAATAACATTTGCTTTGGCTTGATTGATGAGAGAGATTTGGTGTTATTGTGAGTTTTAAACTTTTTAATATATGTAACAAAGGAGACTGGAGAATAAGAAGTTTGGCCTAGTTGCCCCCTTGGCAATACTCGCACTTCATGCTTCCTTAGACTCGTAAATTTGAATACACTTGTAGGGAGTCATTCTCTAGTGAGGGGCTGAATTTTCCTTCGTTTTATCTATGCAGGTGACAACCAAGTTCTCTTTGCAGATAAAGTTCTGAAATTCACTGGTTCAGGAAAGATGAAAAGGCGCATATTATTAGTTACCGACTATGCCATCTATATTATTGACCCGGAGACTGAATCACTTAAACGGCGCATAGCATTAGCAGCAGTAGAAAAGTTGTTGTTAAGTGAATTGAATGATAATTTTTTTGCAATTGTCGTCCCTACAGAATATGATGTGCTAATGGCCAGCGCTCGAAAGACTGAAATTGTCACTGTGTTAATTGAAGCTATAAAAAATGCATCTGGATATGACCTTGATGTGGTTTTCTCTAACAGGTAAAGTTAGTCTGCTTATGTGATGTGTTTGCCTTGTACTATTATTCACCATTGACACCACTTTATTGTCAGAGGCTCTACACATCAAAATATTTTGTGCAAGGGCATTCCCAATTTTTTTTCAATTTGATATTCATACGAAATTATTGTTGTGCCTTATCCTTGCAGCTTCGAGTATCGTGCAGCTGCTGAATTTGTGAAGGAGGTTCAATTTGAGGTAGTTGAAGGTTAGTAAACCTTACTTAGAAGGATCTATTTACTTATATTGATGTCATAGTAGTCAAAAGCGCTCGCTTTTGTGCTTAAAGCACACTCTATTCGCTTTTGTTAAACACAAAGTTCTGGGGGTGCATAAAGCGCGCTTTTTTTGTCCAAAGCAAGCGCTTTGAAAAACAAGCGACTGGAATAGATTTTAATGACTTGTTTTTCTGTTGTGGACTATTGTGACATGTAATATTTATTATTTTTAAGTAACTATATTTTATAAATTTTATAAACCTATAATATTTTGGATGAATTTGCAATAGTGCGCTTTTTTTGTGCTGTGTGTACATGCGAGACCCTAGCACTTTGAGTGCGCTTTGTGCTCTCGACTACTATGATTGATGTGTTGCTTTACATTATATTGGTATTTTTTTTGTGTTCCTGAAACATTGTTTTGAACTTTTTTGGATGTTAGGCGGTGTTAAAACGAGAATTTTGAGAACTGAAACGAATGTGTAGATATTTTTCATTGTTTGTAAACTCTGGTGGAGTGGCAAGGTCCATTGTAAAGCTGCAAGATTATCAGGCTTCATTGCACTGCAAGAAGGTTCCCCTCGTGAAGGTCATTCGACCATTCTTAAAATGAAGGTCAATCTCGTGTACTTTTAGCCAAAGTATGGTAATTTTCTTTGTAAACCAACTTTATTTGATTGTAAATGAAATGAGATTATCAAATGTTTTAAAAATTTTAAAATCGAATTACAAGGTTTGTTTATTGCTGGTTCTTTTGAATTGCAGTGAAATTCTATTACAAGAAATTGATGTAATTGTGTGAAGGTATCAAATTGCAATTGCATTTTGATACCTTATTCATTTTTCTTTGAAAACTGTTTTATAATAGTGACTCGTACATGAACACATGGCAAAACCGAGTCACTGAAAAATGCAATTATATAATACATTACCAAATAACCCAACCTGTCTTTTGACCTGAGCTCTGTTAGGTTTTGAGGTTGCTCAACTAATTTCAATACAATATTTCTCACATCATTGCTATTATAATTTTAAAAAAATCAATTATATAATTTTAACCAATTAAAATATATGTAAATGGAAAAAAAGACCGAAAAATGATGAATCGGAATTGAACTGCCAGAGAAAAGAACCTCAATGTGGGGTTCAAACAGAAGCTGGTGTTGGGGTTGTTTCGGTTTCCACTCTTCGAATATCCTCAACCATTTTGACCACGTCAGACATTTTCGGTCTCTGCTCGGGTATTCTCACTACACAACTCATTCCGATTTGTAACATCTCCAAAATTTCTTCCTCAATATTAGGACACCTAAGAAGTTCAACATCAAACACTTCAGCAGTCCATTCCTCCCTCACCACGGAATTCACCCACCTCACCAAGTTAACCACCTCTTCTCCCCCTGTCGAGTTTACAGCCGATTTCCCCGTCAAAAGCTCGAGCAACAAAACCCCAAAACTGTATACATCAGATGCTTGAGTTGCCCTCCTGGAGTCTCTTATTTCGGGGGCTCGGAACCCTGCTGCTGGCCTCATTACCGGGATTGGGCTCATCAATGCAGCCAAACCGATATCTGATATGCAACCGTAGCCCTCGGAGTTTAGAAAAACATTCGAGGATTTTACGTTCCCGTGTACAAGTTTTCCACCATTTTGGCGGTGGACGTAATCAATGCCCCTTGCTGCTCCTAATGCGATTCTTAGCCTCGTGTCCCAGTCCAGTGGAAGCCAGCCCTCCTCCCTGTTTCCTGCAAAATTCCGGGTTTAGAGTTTCACAACCTAAACAATTGGAAAGGCCTAATACATCATCAACCATAAAATTTCCCCGTTTCTTCATCAACTTGCAAAAATGCATGAGTTTGCCTCCTTCAACTACAAAAAATGCATCAGTTTGTGTCAACTTCTTGTTGGTTTAACTTTTCGAAGATGTCATTTTTCTTTCTTCGACCAGAAGTTGACACGTAAATGGTGCGCTATTGCAAGTTTAAAAAGGGCATTATGGACATTTCATAGTTTAGAGAGTCAATAGGCAATTTAAGTCAAACTCGGCAAGTAATGTATTCGGTCGAATGGTAAATATGCTAAAACAGAAGGATAAAATTGTAATTTGGCATACCATGTAACAACGCGGCAATGCTCCCCTGCTCGTAAAAATCACACACGGTAAGTTTCTCATCTTTCGAGTAGTAATAAGCCCGCAATTCCGAAACATTCGGATGCTTAACACTTCCTACAAGTTCCATTTGTTGCTCGAAATCTTTCTTAGCCACAATTACCTCCTTCAATCGCTTGACCACCAGAGTGGTTGCATCCTCAAGCGCCGCCTTGTAAGTTGTCCCGAAAGTTCCCTTTCCAAGTATTTCAGCTGAAGCTCGCAACAAGTCCTCCAAGTCGAAAGCTAAACTACAACCTTCAAAGAAAACAAGTCTACTGCTTGTAGGTGATTTTTTCTTCAAACCAACCTCTTTTGTCTGAAACTTCGTTGGTAGTCCGTTTTCTTTACTTTTCTTACAACAAGAACATATCATTACAAGAACAATAACTATAAACCCGATTACACAACCGCCTAGTACAATCCCTAGGATCGCAGATTTGCTTAGTTTATGGTGTTCTAGTGAAGCTTGCTTGTGTTCAACTGGTTCACCCATGGCGGCTAATGGGAACAAGAAAGTTGCAGTGAAAATGAACAAGAGACTGTTTATTTTCATGTTGTAGAGTAAAGATTGAAACTTTGAAGTATTTCTGATACAAATCCTGCTCAAAGTTACATGAATAAGAGATAAAGATGGGTTAGAAGAGAGTAAGCAGAAGAAGGAAAAACTAAAAGAACTTTGACTGTTTTTTTATAAATTAATGAGACGCTTTAGTCAAGATTAGCAACTGAATTGTGATTAAATACCCTTTTAAAGTTTGTCATTTAATGACTTTTATAACACAATTTTACCAAACTATTTGACAGAAGTTGAAAAGCCTTGCTTTCATTTTCTTAGAAACCAAAATAGGAAAATTATTGATGAGTACAGAATGAAGGGCTTATTTTATAGTAAAATATTTTAGAGGATCCATTCCAATCTTTTGGCAAGAAAAATCAAATCAATACTTGACTAAATTATTCCTCAATTTCTTTTATTCGTCCATTTAATATATTCATCAAAATCAATGAGAATTTAGTGTATTACTCCCCCGGTTCCCCGGAGCCGAAATATTATCATTTCAGCCAAAATTTCATTTTTCCTTTTATTTATTATTCTCACTTATCAATGCAGCATTCAACACTTTTTTCCTAATTTACTATTGTATTAATTAGGAAAGAGATTAAGTATAAAATTGAAATTATAAGGTAATAATTAAGAAGAAAAAAAATTTTTTATGATAAATTTAAAGGATAATATGAATACAAAATTTATGGTTATACAAAATTTTGAAGGAGTACTCAGCAAAGGAATAGACTAAAATTATGATTTGGAAGCATCCAGAAGGAAAAAAAAACTAGATAATTCATACTAAATTCTAAAATGAAAGATTTTAAAGGATTAATTAAGTTAAGTGGGTGTTTGCTCAACACGTGCTTCTTGCAATTTCAGCATTAAAACAACTATTTCTAATTTTTTTGGGATACAAAGTTAGTTGCAAGAGCAAAATCTAAGAACAATATTATTTTTTAATTAAAAATTTGGTATTTTTTTTATGTTAAAATATATGGGATTTTATATCTTTATAATAAAAAGATAAAATAATTTTAGATCATATTATATGTTATTTTTTGAAAGCCCAAAATATAAATATAATATTTTTCTTCAACGGTGTTTCTCCTTTTCCCTTTCAAATTAAACCTAACCCTCTTTCTTTTTCATTTGTCGTTTACTCTCCTCTACATCCTGCTTCAGCCTCCTCTCCTTTACCACCATATCTAGACTTCGCTTCTGATCTCGTGGTCGCCGCTGCTGGTCTTGCTGTCACGCTGCTCCTCTAATCGCCGCGATGCTCTTCCTTTTATTGTCACTTCTCCTCTTACCATCATTGCTCCTCCTTCGCCTCACTACTCCCCCTACCTTCACTGTGACGCCCCTAAACCTCAATCTCCTTCTTCCTTCTGATTTCGATTTTCAACTCTCAACCTCATCTAAATCTAAAGGTTCATTGTTTGATGTTGTTCTTTTTTGCTTGATTTGGATATAGAATTCATGTATCTTCCATTTATCTCCATTAAGCGGCATAATCCTACAACCATTGTTTCAGGAAGTTCTGCAACTGAAATGGAGAATAAGCATACTTAGGTTTGCAAGGAAGTTCAAAGAAGTAAGCAATTGAGATTTAGTTTCAGTTATTTCTTGGAAAATTTAATTACTTCTGCCACTTAGGGTTGGACTAGATG
>CATIWQ010346715.1:0-13669 GCA_949673415.1 Euphorbia schlechtendalii | reverse complement strand
GTTTGGCTGGAAATGTCACAACAAATAATAAACGACTCATGCATTAAGATACAAGTCTGAATATCCATTAAATGAGTAAATATGTAACTGTATGAATTTGTGAAATTGTCAGTTCATTGAGTGTTTATATTCACTGAGCTTCCGACTCATTAAAATCGCTATATATTTTTCAGTGTACTGAAGCTGTAAATAAAGTTTGTACTAGAAGCTCAGTACCTGTAGACATCATGGACAATTGTTGGCTGGCTGTGTTCCATTTCAATCTCTCTCTCCTCGCAAGTATAAGCATATAGATGTAATAAATGTCGGGATGTGAGATTTAAAATATATGTTTGTTATTCAATAGACGAACAATCACATGTGTTATGTATGATATAAATATGTGTGTTATAACTTTTGTTGACATTAGTTAATAAAAAAAAAATTTATTACTATGATTAGTATTCTGTTTTTACAGTATAGGGTAAGGGTTGTTTCATTCAATTTCTATTTTTACAAATGATTTTGGAGCGAGTAAAGCCGTGTATCTTGGGAGTTTTTGACAGATTCTTCTCTGTGGGGGGGCTTCCGACATCAATTAAGAATTCATTCACGGTTCTCATTCCAAAGGTGCCGGGTTCTTGCTCTTTGGGAAACTTTAGGCCGATTGTACTTGTTCATGGGATCTACAAAATCGTCACTAAGGTGTTAGCGGCTCGGCTTAAACCATTTCTAAGCGATTTAATCTCAAACAATCAATTTACCTTTGTTAAAGGGAAGAACATTCATGAGTGCTCCTTCATTGCATCTGAAATTATTCACTCCATTCATCATTGGCGTAAATCTTGTTTCGCTTTGAAACTTGATTTTAAGAAAGCGTATAATAGCATTTCTTGGGATTTTATCGATGCGGTATTTCATCGGATGGGATTCGATAAGAAGTGGATTTCGTGGCTAGCTGAATGTAGAAAAGATTCGGTGACTACAATTTTGGTTAATGGGGCTCCATGTGAACCGATACATCTTAGGTGCGGCGTAAAACAAGGAGATCCAATCTCTCCCTTCATCTTTGTTTTGGCTATTGAAGGATTAAAGCAATTATTTGATGCTAGCATTCGTAGTGGCTTGATCCCCGGGTTCCGAATTGATGGGCACTCACTTGACATTTCTCTTCTCCAATTCGCAGATGACACTTTATGTTTTATTCCGGATGATGCCTCGTTAATTACGGTGGTGGTAAGAATATTACGATGCTTCGAATTATTGTTGGGTCTTAGCATTAACTTCCATAAGAGCTCATTGATGGGTGTTAACGTGGACGAGGCTCGGGTTGTGGCTTGTGCCGAAAGTTTAGGATGCAAAATGGAGAAATTTCCGATTGTTAATCTTGGTTCTCCTTTGAGCTACAAACGTATTCCAATGTCACGTTGGAACCCTCTCATTGTGAAATTTCACAATAGATTACAAGGTTGGAAAGGAAATTGCTTGTCATATAGCGGAAGAGTTGTGTTGCTCAAATCGGTTCTTGCCTCACTACCAATCTACTTGCTTTCGCTTTTGAAGCTTCCAAAGTTGGTAAACGATACTCACCCAACTCATGAGAAATTTCCTTTGGAGAGTTGATGCTAAAGAAAGAGGCCTTAATAAAGTTTTTTGAAGCACGATTACTTTACCGAAAGTAATGGGTGGTCTATTCATAAGGGACTTTAAGATTGTTAATTGTTGCCTCTTTCTTAAATGGTTGTGGAAATTTAGAACGGGGGACATGGATTCGCTTTGGTTTAAGTTGTGTGTGAAGAAATATAATTTTTCGAATTGGAAATCGTTTGAAGATTGTGGCTCTAATGGGGTTTCACATATTTGGAAAGGTATTTTGGATTGTTGTGTAAAGAACGAGGCCATGTGGAGCATATTCAAACTTAATGTCAAAGCGGAGATAGGTTCGGGTTTGTGGTGTTCCTTTTGGTGTGATAATTGGACTTCGAACCAATCTTTGTCAGATCTTTTCCCCTACCTTTTCAATCTTTGCAATCGGAAAGGGTGCTCGGTTGAGGAGGGATGCCGTTTCGTTTTAACTCTTGGTTTAACTTCTCGACCGTTTTGGAAACGAAGGTTAAGAATTTCATTCGTGGAAAGGACCAACGAACTGAAACAGTGGCTGCTCCAGCCCTCTTCTGGGCTGTTCGACGTGGTATCGATTAGGACGGCAGTGTCATTACGAGCTTTAGACCAGCTCGACAGATTTGTTTAAACCGGGGGCGGTTCGACTGCATTTTCGGCAGTGAATTTTAGTGCAGTCTGGTACAAATCTTTGGATCACAGGCCGTGTAAGGAATTTCAGATTATTTGGGATGCATGTCTCGTGCCAAAGATTCGTTTCTTCGGTTGGTTAGTTTTTCATTCGAGAGCTTTTCTAGTTCATAGAGGCTGCCTTAATGTTGCAACGTGCCATTTTTGTGACGAAATCGAGACCATGGAACACGCATTATTTCATTGCACAAAGGCACGTTCGGTGTGGTGCAACCTTTTCAATTTGTTTGGAGTGTCAGTGACCATTCCGAACTCGGCCTACAACTTCCTGTCCTTATGGCGGTCTTTTTTCTCGGTTGATCCTAATTTCATGGCATATTTGGAAGAGAAGAAACGGACTAATCTTTGGCGATCATTATAGAGACGAAGATATTTTGTTAGCTAGCTACTACTTTTGTAAATTCATTTTTGTGTCTAGGAAGCGTCTCCTTCCGGGTGGTTCGTGTGATGTACTTCCACCCTAGTTTTATGACTGATTGTAGCTAACGATGGACTCTTTTGAGAGTTCTTATATAAACACTATAATATAAATAGTAAAATAAGTTAAGAAACTTGAACATTAAATAAGAAAAGCTAGGCTAGACATTGTCCTTGAAAAATACTTGATAATTTCTCCCTGGATTGAATCATTTCTTCACCTCAAAAGATCGAGATGATTACATAAACAGAAATGTAACACATAAAAAAAAAAAAAAACTCATGGTACATACAAATAAATATTTGATGGAAAAGAAGCATAATGATTTCATATTAATACATCATTTTCAGGTGCATATTATAAAACACAACTCTTTATCACTCATATAATAGTTTTTTCTCTTGGTGTACGATTATAGTTTGAGAATTCTATATATAAAAGGATGTGTAAAGGGACTTTTTACAACAAAAAAGAACATTATAAATATGTGAAATTAAATGATTATAATATGGGATATTAAAACACTACATAACCGGCTTTCAATGTCAAAGTTGCTGCTGATTATAATAATAAATAGAATAAAATTTATAATTAACACTCATTAGACATGTATGATACAATACCTTATTTATATTATTCACCAATATCAAAACTATCACAGAAAATTCTATCGAAATAACTCCAAATTTCAAACAATCCCAGTCTTATTTCAAATGGATTTTTCAGATTTGACATATTATGCATGATACCGGTGTTTTGAGGACTATGAATCAATATTTTATAGACAAAATTTAATACACATATTATTTGATAAAACATAAAGTTTTATGAACTAAATGAGCGCTACTGAGGAATACGAATTTTATTAAATCGGATTATACGATTTTGCATAAATAGGTTGTACGCGCATTTGGTCTTTCATAAGTTCTCTATAGATAGTGGTCAATATCCCATAGATGCGGTTTCACTTTACACTCACATATATGATTTCATCAAGTGTATATTGCACTTTATACACTACTCATATATAAGGAGATTTGATATTCATTAAGAATTTTTATAACTCAACTTCTTAAAATATGTAACATAGAACTTTCAAACATATAAGAATGAGACAAAATAAATTGTGCTAGCAAAACTAACAAAGAATTGTTATTAATCATATAAATTTACTTCATGGGATCTCATCTTTGTTAATTTCAGATATCTTTAGTAATCTCATCCTCTCTGATGTTTTAGAAATAAATAAATTTTAAAAATTTATTTCTCTAATATTTAATCAAATGGTTTGATCAAAATCACTTTTGACTCACATTATTAATGGATATAAGTCTATTTCTTAGCAATTGTTTAACAATATTGCGTCTAAGACGAACATGTCACGTTTATAAATGCATATTACAAATTTAGCAATCACAATTTTATTGTCACTAAAGGTGATGATTTTATTAATTATCAAAGGAATATTAGCTAAGAAATTTCTATGAATGCTTAGCCTCAACATATGTCAACTCTCTAGCAACTAACTCACATTATAGTTTGGTTAATTGACATTCATATTAATAATTCACTACCAAGAGCATATACAAACATTAATATAACTTTGTCTCATCTGAATCAAAGATCCCGAATTCATGGTATCTCTTAAGTAATTCACATGCCTTATGATACTTCTTAATGATCATTAATTTTCAATAATTGAATATTGTAATAATAAAGGATATACACAAGTTTCTTTAAGAAGTTTTCTTAACACAAAGTTCTAAGATACTCTTATTCATCCCTATGGAGCATGGCCAAAAGATAATATATTTTATTAAAATCAATTGAAAATTTTATAATAGAGAAAAACTCAATTAACATCCTTTTTTTTAGTTACGAGTTTACGTCCATCCCTGGACGGGTGCAGTTTCCTTTCTATTTCTCCCTTGTAGCTGTTACCCTACCCCGCTTGTTCTTTTCCAACCCAATTGACAGTTGTTAATTAAATAAAATTTTATATTTTTCTCAACTTCAAAAATTTAACAACCTTTTCCCATTCTCTCTAAAAAAGACATCAAATAATTTATATGTAACAACACTCATATGTAACAACAAATTTGATTTATCTCAAAGTAACAATACCATTTCCCAACACAAAACTTAAAAATAAAACCTTATAAAAATAAAGATTTTAAATCATAAACATAAAATTGAGAAAATTTTTTTTCCTCTAAACTGAAAAGAATAAATATTTTGAATACCCACACACTTTCAAAATTTGAGACAACTCCACAGTGTTAACTTAGTTCCCATTCCCACTTTGTCACTGGGATCACCATCATCATTGGAACAAAACCTAATTTTCCTAATGCCATTGTCGCAAAAACTCTGCCATACAAAGACAAATTTGTTATGACAATGAACTGCAATGCATCTTTCAAAATTGTTGGAAAAAAACAATGGTAATAAATAAATAAATAAATCTTCGATTTCAATTTTTGTCTTGGATATGGAGATGCCAAACTTGACGTCTTATTTATCTCATTGAATATTTTCAGACTTTCCCTTCAACCAAAACAACAAATTGATCAATAAAAGTTATATATAAACATTATAATATAAATAGTAAAATAAGCTAAGGAACTTTAACACCCGATAAGTGGAACTGTGCTATGTACAGTCCTTAAAGAATACAAGGTGGTTCTTCGCAGAATTGAACCACTATTTCACCTCAGAAAATCGAGATGGTTGCAAGAAAAGATTAACAATACATATTCAGAATACTCATAATAATATATCTGATGAAAAAGAAGCAAAATGATTTCATATTAAAACAACTTTCCAAAAATCCATTTTCAGTTGCATATTATAAAACACTGCTCTTATAACTCATAAAATAGTTTTTTCTCTTGGTGTACAAAAATAGTTCGAGAATTCTATATATAGAAAGGATGTGTAATGGGACCTTTTACAGCAAAAATAACGTTAATATGTGAAATTAAATGCTTATTATATGGGATATTTAAACACTACACAACCGTAACTTTCAATGTCAAAAGTTGCCATTGATTTTAAAAATTAATATTATAAAAGTATAAAAACCTATATATTTAAAACCAATTAAACATATGATATAATAACTTATTATATTATTCACTAATATCAAAACTATCACAAAAATTTCTATTAAAATAACTCCAAATTTCCAATTAATGTTCAATTATCTTATATCAATTTCATATAATATGGACAACTAAAATAAAAGCCATAAAACAAAGTACAAAAACGTAAAAGCAGAAGAGGAAATCTCAAAATCACATGTTAATTACTTGTATTCAAGACCCCATGTGGTTATCAAGTGCAAGAAAATTTTGTTGGAATGTTTCTTTTACTTAAAGTTTAAGTCAAAAAGAAAATATTTTGTAATCAAAGATAAATGTAACATAAAGAATGTGAAAACATTTTTCTTTTTCATTGCTTACAATTTTATACCAAATTAGGGGGAAAAACCCGAAAACTGTGAAATCCGAACTGACAAATGTAGGGAAATAATCGAATATTTCTCACATGTGGACAACATGGACGGTTTTGGGTGGAATCGATCCTGAATCATTGGGTACCTACACCGCCTCGAATAAATTCTCGAAATAAATTCAAAATAAAATATATAAAAAGTAAATATTTAAAGCTTTTGAAATTATCACTTACATGTTACACTTTAATTAAATTTTATAGCTAATTTTTTATTTACGATAAAATGAGATACAATTTTTACTCTATATGATAGTATACATCAAAATAATGTAAAATTTACAGTGGGGTAGAAATTACCCAAAACTGTCGAACCCTGCATGGATGTGGAATGGGTGGTGAAAAAATCCCCCCTAAACGAGGAATCTCCGAAACCGCACCACCTATACCGAACTTTCCCCATTGATCTCCCTAACACCATTACCACCATTACTTTCTCCATCATAACATTGCACCATAAGCCATTACTTTCCACGCAACACCACTACCACTGTAATCTCCACCACCAACATTCGACCTTTTCCACCACATCTCTAGCACCACAAGCATCGTCTCCACCTTCATCTCCATATTCACCTTCTTCAGCCTCCATCAAAACCGCTACTTCCCATCACCTATACTTCATCAATTATCTCCATCACCATCTATTTTTTCACTACCCCATTCACCCCATGATTGCAGCCACCAACGTCTCCTCTTCCGTATCTACTATTGCCGCCACCACCATCTACAATTTTGCACCCTCCTTTATCAATGTTTCCACCATGACCTCCTTTTCTCCATCGATGCCACTACCACAACCATCTTTTCATCCACCTTCGCCACCATCTATGTCGCCTATACCTATTTCACTTTCATCACTACTGAGTAAGTTGTCATCACCATTCCAAGTTCACTAGGGATGTCAAGGGGGCAGATTTGGTGCAGGAGTGCAACACCATTTCGCATTTAATACTCTTTAGAGTGGTTTTGGGGATTACCCATCTAATTTTTCAAGATTTTTTTGCACTCATTTCGCACTCCTGCCAGTGTGGGCGGTTTTTTTTTATGAATCCCCACCCTCCGATAAATTTCAACTTTGAGATGTGTTTTTGTATTATTAACAATTACTCCTCACATCTGATCATGAATTGATAACTTTAGTTATAGAACATTGAATTATAACCCATTCTAAAACATGAATTAAAGTATATTAAAAAAAAATATTAAAAAGGATTACCTAAATTTCAACTGATGGTACATTAGTAAGTTTCTATCAATTTTAATCATTCAATCAATTTTAATGATTAATATTTAATTCTTATGTAGCCTCACAGACAACTAAAACTCAATATCAACCATTAAAACTGGATAGATGATTGAGATTGATTGAAATTTACAAATGTATCAAAATTGAAATTTAAAGAATCCTTATCCTTATCTTGTTGTTCAAATCAATAAAACTTTAATATATAATTTTTTTAAGGAATTGTATGCGACGTTCAATTATAAGTTTGTGTAATGTGTGTGTGTGTGTGTGTGTGTGTGTGTGTGTATATATATATATATATATGTATGTATGTATGTGTGATATATGTATGTGTGTGTGTATATATATATATATATATATGTGTGTGTGTGTGTAATTGTTATATGTCAAGAAAGTTAGAATCTCATTAAATACAATATTTATGGAGGGGAGGAGGCTAACTATGACTAAATTTCGAACAAAATTATTGAGTGAAAATATGTGTAAACATGCTAAAATATGCATATGTATTTGCTAATAAACTGTAAACCAAATATGGCATGCACTCTATTTCAAATGAAAATATATAAATCATATGTTGTCGAACGTATCACCGGTTACTTTAACTTGTCACATTTCATCTATTGTTCTTTTAAACTTGGAAAAGATCTTTGACAAGATTGCATCAAATTGCTATCCAAACATCATGAGTCAGCTTATGGTTAAAGAAAGAAAAATCACGAGAATGACAATTTTGTAAAAGTCAAAACTACTAACTTCTGACACGTAACACTTAAGGGGTAACTTGTTGCACTTTTTGAAAGTAGAGTGACTACGAAAACTTTTTCAAAACTCAGGGAGACAGTAGGTGAAATGGAACATGTTAAGAGTACAATTAGTTGGATTTGAACAAAGGAGTGCCTTATTAGTACTTTGTCTTTTATAGTCTCACAAAAGACTCATAATAAACTTTTTCATAATTTCTTTTAACACATTCAAAACATAACATTTTTTCATTTCAACACTGTTCATCACATATTAAAACTCTAGCATGTATTATATAAAGACTTGATGCATCATCTCAACACTGTTCATCACACATTCGAACTCATATAGTATATAAAGACTTAATGCATCATTTACCCTCTAAATTTGTTTACAATGCATCAATTTTCTCCCCTCATTGTCATGAGTCACGGGTAAATGATGCATTAAACCTTTAAATAATATAGGTCTAATGCATCAATACCCTAAAATTGGCTTTCAGAAATCTAGATGTCACCATCTACTTACAAAAAGTCCAGATACCCCCTTAAGTTGGTAATTTCGAACCAGTTAGCCCTCTCAACGCCACGTGTCAGAATCTAGATGATTTAACTTTTCAAATATGTCACTTCTCTGATTTTTCTCTCCAATCAACAATTGACATGTGACCTTGAGAGGGCAACATTGTACATTTTTATCAACTTAAGGGGAGTAACTAGTCCTTTTGAAAGTTGAGGATGACATTCTGAGCCAACTTTAGGGGTGTTGATACATTTGGCCAATAGTATAAGGTCTTTTACTTCAAATGCCATGAATTGAAAATGTTTGAAGTACTGTTCCAACTTAAACAAGTAACATGAACAAACGAAAATTTGATTCCTAACTTATACAGAGCTGAGCAATCCCAGAAAAAGAGAGTTAGGAAGCTTATTTTTCAGGCATTAGATTCGAATTAAGATTATAAATTGGCCAGTGTCCCACATAAGAATATGGGAAGAGTATGTCATGTTTTGCTTAATAGAATTTGTTTTGATAGAGAATAATATCTGAGATCAATCCTTAACAATTGTCAAGGTTAATTTCTTAGGGATGTCATTTAATGCTTGATAAAATAATAAGTTCAGCAACACAAGCCTGTTTCCGTTCAGAAAGATGAAATATATAGGATAACAAGTACATTGCATGTATGAAAATTGCTACCCATTTTTCATATCCATCCGTGCAGCACAATATGTTAATTGACACAAGAATTCACTTAACTGCACGACTAAAAAGGTTCAGGACTATTCGAGTCAGCATAACTATTCTTAAAATTGGAAATTTACCGAATACCAATACACTTGAGCTAATTAGATGGTTACTTCTGATGCTTTAGATTATTAGACGAATGATCACTTAATATGATACAAACAATAGCATGACTGGGCTAAATATGTCAGAATAAGAAGACTCGTATGGATATGGCCATAATTCAAACATTATAACAGAACGGGGAAAAGAAAAAACTCTTACTATCTATCATTCAAGTGATGACTGAATAGTATAACATACGTATGAAACCTATATGAACTAAGCCTATTTGTGAGCTTCTCTACCCTCACTTAAATGGTGCATTGCATAGTATAATCACACTGGACATTGTATATATTATTTACATACCCTTACCCAATACAAGTCTTCCGTTGCATGGGTTGTAACAAAAATACACATTTGATAAATCAAAATTCTCCATGTACAGCATGAGGGAATTATGAGCAAGTAACCAAACCATCTTGAGCCAAGAAATGGCACTCGTCTTGATCCAAAGTCCGCCTAACTACTCGATAAAACTCAACCCAGGACGACGAAGAATGGATATCGACAGGCCCCCACAAAAATGTAGGATTAGGACTAGCAGCCACCAAATCCAACACAGATGCTGCTGGTTTAAGTGAGTTGGGGAAATTAAAGGCTAAATTATCTACTTTGTGTTCATAAACTTTGCCAGTTCTATCCAACTTATACCTAGAAGTGCCCTGGAACTCGCCCTTGGCCTCCCAAGGGACTCTAGGGACACCCTTCAAATTCCACCTAATTAAGATCACATTTTCAGAAGGCTGCCAAATTCTGTAAACCTCAAGTGAAATATCCCTAAACAACATCTTCCCGTGAAATCTCAGGGCCCAAAATATCAACTTATACTTGTCAATACCGGAGAAAGTATTCAAGGGGTCAATGAAAGTAATATCATCCCTGGAGTGGAAACAAATGATAAATACCACCAAATCATTAAAAAATTTACAAGACAAGTTGGAACAGAAAGGGAAAAGTACCTATAGATATCGTAATTGAGGTCTTTAGAGAACAACGAAGGCATATCCTCACGCAGAGTGCGCACAGCTAAACCGAGGTTGACATAAAAGTCGTCTCTTTGGTGGTGGAGCTTATCGAGCGCATCTTGAGGGTCCCGAGAGTGACAGGTTTCGGAAATGGTGGGAGGTTTGGTAGCTGTGGTGGACTGAAAATGAGAAGGGACAAGTTGAGCAATAGGCTTGTCTCTTTGTTTCGAAGAAGAATTGGATTTGGAATTGCGGAGCAACGAAGGGGAGAGGCTTGGAAGAAGAAAAGCCATAAATTAATAAGGGTTGATTGATTAGGTTTTCATGGAAAATCGGACCAGGGAAACAAGAGAGAAGGAGCTGGAAAATTGGGATTTATAATTGAAAACGTGGCCATGGAACTGTCTCTACATTGCATTTTGAGATTGATCACACACTTTTCTTTCCTCCTTTTTTGGTGTTTGCAATTATACCCCTGTATTTTACATACTAACAAAAATTTGACACGGAGATGCTTAGAGTATATCCCTCCTCGTTCAGCTTGTTAAGACCACACATTTATGCGTTGAACTTGGAACCATAGGTCTGCTTCTTTTGTTCACTTTCAAAGTTTCCTTGAATCAAATATTTTCTATAAACACATACTATTTTCATTACACAAACAATACCGCTACAACATGAGAAAACATTGAAGGAAACACTAAATGATACTGCACGGATGGAATAAAAAAACACCACAAAGCAAAATAAAATAAACAACAATAAATCTTAGCCAAAATCCAAAAATTGATATACAATGATAAACCATAAAATATAATACTACAAGTTAATAAATTAAGCACTGAAAGTTCCAAATCTGAATTTGACTCAAATGTTGTAGAACTTCAGATTATGTTGAATTGATTTGCTGTGGGAATCTACCTGGAAAACAGATTAGGATCAAGTGAAGGTCGAGGCTTTTCCCCTCGAGAAACCTCCTATGATTAAGTCAGCAATGAACAAGAGCAGATTGTATGCGTTGAATAAAGAATTGAGAGTAGAAGAATTAGAATTCGAAAAAAGTGAAGAACTTGTTGTGAGGATGTTCTTCCTCTATTTATAGGTTGCCCAATCCCTCAAATTGTGGAGATTTGAATTAGTCAAGATAGGATCGTGATTCCTAAAATCAAGGGAGACTGGGTCCAACCCTTATCAACTCATTGATTCTAGGAAGCAGGTGGTCCTTCCCTGGACAGCCCACTTTTGTTGTTTGACACCGTCTCGATGATCAAGGCGGTGAGGCTCTTTGTACAAACATATCGCGATTACTCATGCAAGACGGAGTCCCAAAAGAAGGACACGGCTCGATGGCCGAGCCGTCTTACGTAGTTAAGGAGGCGAGACGTAGCTAAATGATACGGTTTCTTATCAGAAGTCCCCCCATGAGTTTAGAAAGCTTTTTAAATCATAAACCGACTCGACGACAATGTCAGCTCGGACACGTCGTTTGGGGCTTGTGATCCCACTTATAGCTGTCAAAACGATCCGTATGTTGTGCCACTCCCTTACGCCGCGCCACGTGTCCAGCATCTTTTCAAATTCAGAAGGACTCTTATAAATGGTGCTCTTTTCATCGAGAACACTTTTACCTGCTTTTGCTTCCAACTTATTTCCCGGTAATTTTCTAGTAGCAATTCTCGTGCGTTTTTGCTCCGGTGACTTGCAGAACTCTGATCAAACTTATCTCTAGACCTAATTCCAAGTAAGTACCTCTGTATATTCAATCGTTTTTCTTTTTCAAAGAGACTTGGTATGCTCTTGTCATGATTTGAACTTATCACTCGTCTAAAATCTAAATTGTCGCTGGCATAGGACTTCCGTTCTGCTATGATATTTTCACTTGCTGTTTCATGTATTTTCAAACAAACCCCAGACTTCATTGATACGATAAGCCTTTGCTTATGGATTATGTATAAAAATGCTTCTCTTGCTACGATTAGGGTTGTTTCTTTGATTAGAACTGTCACTGCTATGATCTCTATTGTTTTTTTTTGTTTTCTGCTGACATGATCTTCGCCAGAGGTCTGATAACCTTTTTTTGCCTAGTTTTTAACTTAGGTAGAAAGGGATTTTACCTACTGTGTCTTGAGAGTCAAAAACACGCCGGAAAATTCCTTGGATTGGGGTTTTCCGGCTATTTTTTTGGTAAACTACCATCGACAGCGATAATCAGGGTTTAGATCCAGGTTGCGTTTTAGGGTTAAGAAGTCAGGTTTTGGGCCTGTAGCTTAGATTGGGCCGTCAACCATATGGAGGGCCCGTTTCTCGAAGTGGACTCCATCGAGGCGGTACCTATTTCGAGACTACGATATAACGTTTCACTATTTATTAGGATAAGCTCTTCTAGCAGCTCCGACTGTGACGTTGCCTACGCTAGGGCTTTTAATCGCTTATTAAAATTAAACTTAAACTTGGACCACCTTTTATCCCAACCGGTGTCCATTGATAGGACTAGCCAACGTCCCTTTCTAAGGACTAAGCGAAGGGCGTGTAGGAAAATGTCTAAACAACCTCTTTCTTCCGAACAATGTCCTCCGGTCACTTTAGACGACTCGTTGTTAAGAGCCGTGGATGAATATGAGGGAGGTGACAACTCAACAGATGGAGCCAGCCCAGACCAAGAAGTTGGGACATCACATCCTCAAGGTGCTTTGAGGTCGGTCCAACATTTCAGACGTGCTAGGAGAAGCCGAGCACGTGGTCCTACGCCTCGAATAGAGAACATGGTGTACATTGCTCATGAAGTGGATATATGTTTCAAGGTGCAAGTCCATAAATGGCTAATTGGTAAGCCTTGTTTGAATCATTAGCGCATGCATACTCCCCCTGAGGGATATTTCAGCATATGCATGGAGTAAATATGGGCCGAGTTTACTTACCAGCTTCCCGCGAAGATCGCGAGGCTTCTCTCTGATTGGGGGGTGTGTCCGGCTCAAATTTATCCTAATTATTGGTCAGACATTGTTAAGTATGTATTTTATATTTTATTTTGTGTGTTTTAGGATAGTTTCATGCATTTTTAGGTAGTTTTTGGTTCATTTATTGCATTTTCTTGTAAATTCAATTTGTCGTACTTTTATTCGCTTTTTAATGTTTTCA